>JAWPHD010005365.1:0-165200 GCA_037043455.1 Cyrtodaria siliqua | reverse complement strand
AACGGCGCGATGACGTCATCGTTCAAAGATGGCCGCCTCCATTTATGTTCTTTGCAAATTTTGAATAGGTCATATCTCCTTTATTTTTCATGGCATTTTGATAATTCTTTCAGCTTTTTTCAAGTTTTTCAGAGCCCTTTAAGGTAAACAGTGTTTGAAAATAGTGCATCAACCCCTTTAAACAGAGACAGTATAGTAGACAACTCGCTTACTGGCACCCATACCACTATTGATGTGGGGCTTCTGATTGGTTGAAAAAAGTATAGGTCTATTAGGGCATATAGTCAGATTGTAAGGTAGATTCTGATAAAATTATCCAAATCATAACAAATCCCCATAAAACATCCAAAAAATATATTTCCAACATAAAACATGTTCATTTAGGATATGTTGACTGAAATTTGCATTTTTATGGGTACAATTGTACTGAGAGTATATTTGCAAAAAGTAAAATTTATTTACTGCCATTCTGGGGGTGCCCACCTTCAGTGCAATATTAGAGGCTGAACGCAATACAATAGTCCCTACTGATGTTATTGAGGATGTATTTTAGGGAGACCTAAAATTTAATTTATTTTATCAAGTTAATGCAACAATAATGTATTTGAACAATTCCACAATTACGACTGGAATACACGGAAGACTAGGCTTGTTAGAACGCATTCTATTACGATTTTTTTTACCGCCAAGTTTAAAATTGCTATCTCTAGCGCGTAACCATAGTTGGGATAGATATACCTTCTCGGGTCTTTTATTTTAAATGTTCAGTGTAAATTCTTTATGTGATCTATGGCTTATTTAGTTTAATTTTATTATATTTAATTAATAAAGAAATAATGTAGCTGAACAATTCTAAAAAAATACAAATCCGGAATTACTACCTTGCGTTTATTTGCGTGATGTTTATCTATAATAGTGTATAATGCAAACTGTTAAAGATAACAGTAAGTCTGCGTTTATTCAAAGTAATTTTACATCGAACAGCACGTAAAAATGTAACCCCATTGATGACTTTCTTTACTCTTCAAGTGCATTACACGCATTACAAGTATTACACGCCATGACTAAACACGATCTGAAATTTAATAATATTGTCTGGTTTTAAACTTTCATTTATTTGTAATTTTGTTATTAGAATGATGTCCTATGTGGCTATATATAAATTAATGTACGGTTTACTTCAATTTGTCAAATTCTAGCTACGCGTTATATGTAGTACTTGATATTTTAATTCGCATACGAATGAATCCGCCCGTGCATCCCTTATCCGTATGTCTGTGTATGTCAAAACAACGATATATATCTTAATAACCGATTTTGACCGATTTTCAAAAACTACCACTCAATTTCTTAGTTAGGACATTTCCAAGTTAAAGTTAAATATTTAAAATTAACAGTTTTTTTCCCTCTAAATAAAGTTGCAACAACTAGCAGTGAAAAATAAAACTCGATAGTTCACATTATCCAGAGTCCTTATATATAAGGACCCTACATTATCCCATGAGAGAGAGAGAGAGAGAGAGAGAGAGAGAGAGAGAGGGACAGGGACATGTATGCAGTATTATATTAAAGAAACTTTTAATCCGAAATAACATTTATATATATATATATATATATACAACTGAAATGCCACTGCTATATTATGCAAATGTATACTCTATAAAACATAACGACACGATTAATCGGCAGTTTATTAGTATAAATCAAGCACCTGCTGTATTATTTAATATTCACTTTTTTTATATATTAGCAACTTAAAAAATAATAAATATTCATTCTTACCTTCAATTTCTTTAAATCCGTGGAAATAATACATCGCAAATAATATATTTCTTCCATAAGGCTCGAAACACAGCTAAAATTCAACTAAATCCAAATTATAATTTCTGGAAGATACCATTTTCGCTATAGGTATTTAGGATTTTTTAAAAAAAAATCTATATTACTCTTTTGTCATTGTGACAATAATTTCCAACAAAGTCATTTGTTTAATCTTATTAAATTTACAATATTGATTTCTTGTAATTCACATACTGGAATTATTGTAATTAAAATACTGATTCAATTAAACCAACTCTTCATAGCGACAGATAACTTATCACCCCTTATTGGCAAAATAGACTCGTCCACCCGTTGTCTAAATAACAGCTGGTGCATCTGGTTTAGCATCTGGTGGTTTAGTGTATTAGTGGGCGTTTTTGACACTTTGAAAAACATATTGATACAGTCAGTATATAGAAGATGGATTTAAAAGAGATGAAACGACTTACATTTCACAGGTAAGCATTTTTATATTATTTTTTTGTTTCTTTTTATTTAAGTTCTACAGTGTACATGTTTATTTATGTTAGTTATATTACTAAATAGTTTATCTAAGAACAGTGTATGTTATCATGGTTATTATATCTAATGTTATGAGGGAGAAATACACATATCTAAATGTGTTTTAAAACAGAGTAATAAGAGATTTGTATTGTATTTACTGCTCAAGCGTATGTTTAAGAGAATTTCACGGGTGATCGGGAATATTGACATATTTATATGCGTATATATAGGTATTCATATACTCTATTTGATTTTCACTTCTCTCATGGTGTTTTCAGAAGTGCCTGATTCTCTTATCTCTACAATCACATTTCCCTGCATATATTTTTAGGTTTAAAATGTAGTATTGGTGCGATATAATCACAATTAGGTAATATGCAGAACAATTTGCTTCAATAATTGTATTCAGTTATCTTAGTACTCGTTGAGTAAGAGATTTTATCACAAACTTCCATATAAATACGTTGTTACGATATACATGATATAGACTTAGGCAGTCATATCAATCAGGATGTAGTTGCCGGACAATAAAGCTTCATCACACGGTTAAAAAATGTCATATCACGGAAATAACCGAATATTCTTTATGATTCTTTCAGCGGAGTGATACGGAAATTACCGATTAGTTACGATTGTATACGATGTGTCACTCGTATCGTATGTCGTCTGTTTGTCATCCTGCTTTCGCGCCAGATTATTGGCGATACATCTACATGTGTACGTTGAGCTGTCATCTTTGACCATAACTCTACGGAAATGACTTGACTAGTAATGAGGATGAAATAAAATGGATGATAGATAGATAAAAGTCAAATAAAGAAATAAATAAGGCATAATACACGGACCACAAAGATAGTTTAACAACTTTATAATAAACTCAATTATATAGAACCATCCGTGGATAAAATAACCAATTGTGACCATTCACTTTCTGAATTAGACAATTTCAAAGTCAATGACATTCATTTGAAATCAAATTTCGGAAAGAAATGTCGTTTATATCTACACAAGTTTACGCGACAGACGTGAATGAAAACATACAAATGTGATTACATTTATTAATTCTCCCTGGAAAAAAAGCGCAGTAAATTAGTTGAATTTGGCAGTTCAACAAAGTCATTGCTGAGGTATATGATAAACAGAATAAAAATGTGTATTTTCATATCACACGCTACATCAGGCCCTCGACCCATATCAGCCCTCGAGCTAAAGCTCTCAGCTCGAGGGCTGATATGGCGTCTCAGGCCTGATATAGGGTGTCATGAAAATACCCATTTATTATTCTCTTTGCATTGTGAACAAAATAGATGGATTTTTCTTTAATTGCAGTTAAAATGTCAGCATGATAACTTGTTGATACCTTTATTCTATAAACAAAACATCATTCTTTGTTTGTTCTGTAAACTAGCTAGTTTTAATTATCGTGTCGTATGTATCTATGATTATGAATATTCAATTACAATGTATCTAAGAATCCTAGACCAGGGTCTTCCCCAGCCATTTATGGCGTATCGGCGCCGCGATCCCTTACTTTTGAAACAGACATGCCGCGATCCTTAATCTGACCGCGACCCTTTAAAACCGTGCCGCGATCCCTTTAAAGTGGGTCAAAACATTCATTTCCCAGTGTTAATTAATGACATAATTATCTGACCAAATAACGCCTTGAGGCATAAACTCCTGACAAGCATACGTCCTTAGCCACTAATTGGAATGTTTTCATAAGGATTAGAGGGGCAGGCAGAGGTGTTAATTACCTCCGCGATAAGGATCTAATTCAAGAATTCAACCATGCGTACATGATCTGTAAACTTATTACGTCATCAAATTTTAAAAAAAAAAAAAATTACTTATGTTTATTTATTTATTTATGAAATGTATTATTTACCTTTATAGATAGATAGATAGATAGATAACTTTATTTCCAAATTCCAATAGGCTTAAAAGCCCGTGAGGATACAATATACAGTTACATAAAACATGGCAACAGTGTAGGATTTTTCAAACAACCTCATGCACATCTTCTTTTTTGTTTATCTATTCAATCTAATCAATCTATTCCAAAACCTGATGTCATGAGACTTCCGGTCTAGATTTCTTAAAAAATAAATAAAAGAAACGTTATGAAATTACCAATATTAGCACCTATGCGATATCTACATACGATGCTAGCGTTGTAATAAACCTGCGATTTTATTGCCAAGTTTAAAACAGCCAACAATGGCGCGTAACCATAGTCAGGAAATAACTTCTTCACGAGCCTTTTCGTGGTTTATGGTTCTTTTAATTTTTTTTATCAAGTTAATGCAACAATAATGTATTTGAACAGTTCTGAAAAAAAAATGTACTCCTTTCAATTGATATTACATTATCCTTTTTTTAAAGCAATGACTTTATGTTCAAATGATTTTTAAGTCAATGCATTAAAAATGCCATCATCTGTTTTAAAACTGAAACTAAAAAATGTTGTAGAAATACATGAATATAAAACAGTATTTTCCATTTGTGGTGTTTTATTTTAGCATTGTTTAGTTAAACACGTAATCAGACTCGGGAATTTCCACTATATATATTGTATATACTGCACACTTAATTCACATACTATTCCAAAGAAATTCAAAGATGTTGTGTAAACAAAAAGTTGCAGTTAGTTAGAGAAAGGATACAACTGTGATGTTGTAGAAGTTTTATCGCAGTACACTTTGTAAATTCATAAATGTTGAAGTTTCTCTTTGAAAAATTGAGCCATTTTAGTAATGTATTTAATGAAGAGTTTGCAAAAATGTGCATCCTAAGTTTGCTCACATGCCAGAGCCAAACACGTACTCGGCCAATAATGCAACTTTGAAGGAATACTAGTTGCTGTTTTAGACGTTTTTCCGAACGGAAATTTCTTACGATTAACTGCAGTACATACAATATAAAGCGGAAATTCCCGGGTTGCGTTTCTTTTTCGTTTCAGTATATAGTTATGATAAATGATCATTGACCATGTGGATTGATCAAACGATAAGCCAATCCATAGACTGGTCACATTTGAATGGTTTCTCCAAAGTAATCTAAAGTTAATAGTGTTAAAATTGGATCGTTACACCGAATATATTTTGTTTTATTACGCAATTAGATTGCTGTCTAAATACATAAACTTATGGTAGACTAAGACGAAACAAATTAATCTCAGAATGTAATTAAATTGTATACAAGCAGGTTTATAGTCAAAATGCTACTGGATAAATAAATCGAGACGCTGATTTCAATGCTTGATAAACATTTCAAGTGTGTCCCTTTAAAGAAATGTGGATCAAAAAAACACGAGCACTATATCTGGTCCACGAAATAAGACTTATGAAACGTCTTATTGTTCATACGACACAGTATTAATAAGAACGCACGTTATAGCTACCACGATAGTATATAAGACTAACGCATATACATATTTTACCTTACATGTAAGTATGTGATACAAAATGAAATACTTAAAACCTACACGTACATTCGTTATAGTTAATATGAACAATCGACCGTCATATATAACCTTGCATGTGTTAGAAATGACGTAAAACACCATACAAACAAAACAAAGACATTATCAAGATTATGCAGATAATACGTAACGTACATAAAACGTGGCACGGTTCCTTACATTTCAATCTGATATTCAAGTTGCCACAAACCGTAAGGCGGTTGAAGGTTCTTTCAAGAAGGTCAACCAAAATCTAAATTGCCAATTGAAGTTTAATTTAATGCAGCCTACACATCCATATCAACAAATTCTGTTAATGTCCATGTATATCTGTTGGATCGTACCGACGAAGCGTGGCAACATACTAGTTTAAGTTCGCTGTGTATTGTGCTGTATTGTAAATGGTACGTTACAGTAACAGTAACTGCGAATTTCTGATAAAACAACAACAACAACAGAAATGAATTGTTTGTAAGTTCTTAAACATAGTTTTTAGTTGTTGTTTTTTTCTTCATATAATCATGATAATCTGAACGAAGTAAACATAAGTTAAACCACTTTTGTAACACTAAGATCGCGTAATCGTCAATAAATTAGCAAGCTATCGTGCAGTGATAATTGGGGAAAACAATATTCTATTTCTCTCCCATTAGTTTTTCTAAATATAGATTAACTTGTATTTGTTCAGTCCTTAATATTAATTATAATATTAGTATATAACAAATAGTTTTGGAACGTAATTAACTGTTAATATTAAACACTGTAATACCAATAATATATTATATTTATATAATACATTGCGTACGTACACCGTACACTATGTCAACACGTACGCAGGCGCAAGCTAACACGACAGGGTACCCTACAGGCTGACGTAAATATTAAAACGTGTACATGACAGAAACACTGTATACATGATTCTTAGCTGTACGCATTCAAGTTCTTCAAGCACAAGCATGTGACAATTACACGAACATCCGCGATACTTAAACGAACAATCTTGAATAGTTCACATGCACGTACCAGGGGCGGATCCAGGACTTCAGCTTAGTGGAGGCGTAAGATTTTGGTCAATTTTCGGGTCGGTCCGTATCTAGCCTCATACAACGGTTGCGGTAGTTGATAGGGTAAAAAAGTCCGTTTTCAACTAAAAGGATTAAACAATGTGTTAATGAAACCAGTCATTAGCCATTATGCGTCGAACTAGCGAAGCGAGCGAGAAAAAAATTATACTGAGGGCGTGAATCGAAATTTTTTAACACAAAAAGGATTTAAAGGGAATGTAGCGACACAGCCAACCATCTTTAATATTAAGAGTTCTGAAAAACTTGAATAAGGGTGAAAGAATTATCAAAATCGGATGATAAACAAAGAAGAATATATCGATCATTTGAAGTTTCTGTTGAAACAGATATGGAAGCGGCCATTTTGAAAGCTTTGACATCACGGTTCTAAATTACCATATATGCAATAGTTTTAAATATGAAAATTTACACATTTATAGGGAAAAACGATAGCAATTGTATGAAAAATATGTAATAATTAATGGCAATAATGCTTTATATGACCAGTAAACATTTTTGCATTCATTTGCAATGATTTTCTTCGTTTTAAAAGATATTTATCAATATTCCATATATGGTAATATGAAACTATGATGTCATAGTTCTAAAATGGCGGCTTCCATATCCTTTTTAAAACAACCTTTAAATGGTTATATCTTTTTTGTTTATCATCCGATTTTGATAATTCTTTCACCTTTTTCCAAGTTTTTCAGAACTCTAAATAATAGAGCTTGTTTGGCTGTGTCGCTACAATCCCTTTAACAATGTATTAATTAAACCACTCATTAGCCATTATGCGTCGAGCGAGCGAAGCGAGAATTGTTTTTATACTGAGGGTGTGCTTCGAAATTGTTTAACACATAATGGATTTAACAATGTGTTAACTAAACCAGTCATTATCCATTATACGTCGAGCGAGCGAAACGAGCGAGAATTTTTTTTATACTGAGGTGCATCGAAATTGTTTAACACAAAAAGGATTTAACAATATGTTAATTAAACAACTCATTAGCCATTATGCTTCCAGCGAGCGAAGCGAAAGAGAAAAAAATATATACTGAGAGCGTGCATCGAAATTGTTTGATATTTTATCTACAGTAAAATGGACATACATGTATGATCCGGAAACTTTAGGTGTGGGGGTGGGGGGGTGGGGGGGGGGGGGTTGGGAGTGGGGCGCCGAGTGCGCTCCCCTCTGGATCCGCTAGTGCGAACGATATACTAACATGTACGTATGTGATGGATAACTCGAAAGTATATGAAAGTAAGTATGAAACTAACATGTTCCGACGTGATTCTAACCCGTATGTACCTGATACGTATGTTTCTGGTAGCATAGCGTACGGCTGTCACAGTCACATCGACACGTGTCAGTATTACTAATGTTCGCGTTAGCTGTCACTTTCGGACGTACATGTGAGCATCATAATCATATAATCTTGATATTTGTTTTAATTTATATTTCATATAAATCATATTGCATATTTTAATATGAAATATTTCATATCCATTAAACATATTTTCAGGAGTGTGTGTTTAACATAAACAAGTATGTTAACATAAACAAGTACGGTTCTTAACGACTTAACAGATCAACTTAAACTGTTGACATAGTTTGCACGTGTATTTACAAGAATTTGCTTATAGTCTTTTTCAGAAACCAGAAGAGAAAGGTGGATCACATAACGATTCTTCTAAGCATACCACTGATGAAACAGAGCGCACATGTTTTTTTCATTATGTATTGCATTATGTTAAATTTGATATTTCTACTTGATTGATGTTCACATTGTTGCTGCTGCTACTACTGCTGCTACGACTGTTACTTCTGCTAATGCAACTACTGCTGCTACTACTACTGATGTTGCTCTGATGCTTCTTCTACTGCTAATGCTGTTGTTCTGCTGCTGCAGCTACTACTATTACTACTGCTGCTGCTGCTGCTGCAGCTTCTACTACTGCTGCTGCTGCTACTACTACTACTACTACTACTACTACTGATGTTGCTCTGATGCTTCTTCTACTGCTAATGCTGTTGTTCTGCTGCTGCAGCTACTACTATTACTACTGCTGCTGCTGCTGCTGCAGCTTCTACTACTGCTGCTGCTGCTACTACTACTACTACTACTACTACTACTACTGATGTTGCTCTGATGCTTCTTCTACTGCTAATGCTGTTGTTCTGCTGCTGCAGCTACTACTATTACTACTGCTGCTGCTGCTGCTGCAGCTTCTACTACTGCTGCTGCTGCTACTACTACTACTACTACTACTACTGCTGTTGCTACTACTAGTCTACTACTGCTACTATTTCTACTACTACAAATATTATTATTAGTAGTAGTAATGGTATTAGTAGCAGTAGTAGTAGCAGTTTTAAAAGTAGTAGTAGTAGCAGTAGTAGTGTAGTAGCAGGAGCAGTTGTTTGAAGTATAGTATTAGCATCAACGTAAGCCGTAGTAGTAGTAGTAATTGTTTTGGTATTTATATGCACTCGTTCTTCGTCGTATTACGCTCCTAAAGTCTCGCAATATTGTTACGCTGAAGAACTCATGCATATATCCCCATACATATCTAATAACCTATAATTATTCAAAAAAATATATCACTTTTAAGTTAGAGAGATGTCTCTTTAACTTCAGGATGTATCTCTTTTTAACGAGATATCTCTGTTCTTTGAGAGATATCTGTTTTTAAGAGATATCTCTCGCTCTGATTACTTTTGTGTATTCGTGTCGATACGGAAGCTCATTCACCACTGTATTGGTAACAAATTGGCGAATACTATCCCACATATTGTAGGTTAAGCACATATGTCACCAGGGAAGCTATATTATTCAGGATACTTGTGATTGAAAAAAATCATTTTTCACCGTCTAGATGTAATTTGCGTTGTTTTTAGTGTAGACCCATGCCTGTTACAAGAAAAAGGTTACGATAAAATATAAGTTTTCTCACTTCGAGATGAAAATAAATCCTATATTCACGACAAACCAACAAACATCCTCAATAAATTATTTAAATTATGTATTTATTTGTTTAAAAAGTGTCTCGTCAGTTGATTGTGTAAATCACAAAAACTACATATTCATGGTATTTTCTTCTTATTGTGACAAAACGAGGAAATTACCTCGTTATTACATGAATAGGATTTATACATGACTCAAAACACAGTTTGTTGTTACTTGGCACTACTGCGGCACTGGACAGGATCTACAAAAGACTCAAAACACAGTTTCACGTTTGTTACATGGATCTACAAAAGGCTCAAAAGGCAGTTTGTTGTTACTGGGCACTACTGCTGCAAAACGAGGAAATTTCCTCGTTTTTAGATGGATAGGATTTACACATGATTCAAAATACAGTTTGTTGCTACTTGGTTCTACTGCGGCAAAAAAAGAGGAAATTTCCTCGTTTTTACAGGGATGGGATCTACAAAAGTTTCAAAACGCAGTTTGTTGTTACTGGGCACTACTGCTGCAAAACCAGGAAATTTCCTCGTTTTTGCATGGATAGGATTTACACATGACTCAAAACACAGTTTGTTGTTACTTGGCACTACTGCGGCAAAACGAGGAAATTTCCTCATTTTTACAGGGATGGGAGCTACAAAAGTTTCAAAACGCAGTTTGTTGTTACTGGGCACTACTGCTGCAAAACGAGGAAATTTCCTCGTTTTTACATGGATAGGATTTACACATGACTCAAAACACAGTTTGTTGTTACTTGGCACTACTGCTGCAAAACGAGGAAATTTCCTCGTTTTTATGCCATGAAAATGCGAGGAAATTTCCACGCTCGTATCAATGTGGCCTCTGCATGGAGCACATTTTAGCTCTTGGATAGCACGTTATTTTGCAAAGTGAAAATTGGGCGGTGTTTATTTGCATTTTTACCCTATATAAAATGCTCATTTATATAGTGAAAAAGGGATTTTATTGGCAAATCCCTTTTTATTCTGGCGCCTCTTATGTCAGTTTTCAATTTATAATTATATTAGTGTGTTTGTCTGTTTCGCGCGTTTGTTTCTGTGTTTTGTGGTTCGCTGTCCTCCTTGTATGCTACTTTCCCTGTCCGATCGTTTTATATTTCTTCTTACTAAACTTAGATTATAGGGCGACTGTTATATTTTTTATTTAAATTGTTACATATGTTGAAAGTTACCTTAACTTTAAAGTCCGCCTAAAGATATAACTTCTTAAAATTGGTATAACAAAATAAATATTTGACCCATTTATTGCAAAGTTTCCGACTATAACATTGATAATTTTAAATTACCTCCCTTTAATTGAATATCGTTTGAAATATAAATAATTATTATTCAGTGTCAACATTAAATGTTATGAACATATCTTTTGTTAAATAATTTGTAGTGGTAAGGCTAGTAAAGCATGATGTCAAAATAATTTTAGTTGGCATATTATAGAATTAGGAATATCGAAAGCTGTACTAATTCGAAATACTTAACATAATCATATGTACCCAGTTGCATAAGTATTATTATTTATGTTTGTGTCGCCTTTTCGAAGAAATGCGATACATATGGATCACTTTGTCATCCGTCTGTCCGTCAGTCGGTCCTTCACGAAAACTTTACGTTGGCTATAACTTTATCATTTCTTGATATTTTTTCATCAAACTTTCAATATACTACTCATCATGACAACGTCGACATGACCATACTAACATATAAAGGTCAAGGTCACACTGAAGGTCATTATATGGTTTAAATACTCATTTTTTTCTTCACGAAAACTTAACGTTGGCTATAACTTTCTCATTTCTTGATATGTCTTCATCAAATTTCAATATACTCATTCTGACAACACCGACATAACAATACTAAAATATAAAGGTAATATGTCAAGGTCATTTGTCTGGGTCCAAATTACCCGCGCTTGCAATCAGTACTGTTATTCATTCGATCTTTGGAGATCGCTGAGCCCGATACTTATATTTAATTATCGGTGGTACTTTTTCATTTGTTTTGTTTTCTTACTTAATTTTCGATTCTGTGGTTCCACTACTCCAGCCGATTAAAGGCTATGGGTATTGTTTAACCATTTATAGGATATGTTGTCTGCTTTTTAATTTAGTCTTTTGACTTTTACTTGTGATATGCAGGCTTCATAACCGCTGCTCCCAACTGAAATCCATTATGTTTATTTCTCTCTTCGGGGCATTTAATTTTATTAGATACTGGGACCATAAGCCGTACGACATGGAGATGCGTTACACACCATGTCCACCGCCATATGCATGCCATCTTCGGGATGGTTTAAATTGTTGTACTATTGATTTTATGATTATTGAGTTCTGCTCAACCCGGGGCTAGAGGGCGTGAGCGGTAGCTAGCATATTTCACTACCGCTCATAGCATATTACACTACCGCTCATGAACAGTCTCAATCAAACCGAGACTGCAATATTTCGTATGTGTCGTTTTCGGCCATTTCCAAAGATCCATTCATACTCTTTGTTATACTGACAAAGCGCTGACAGGTGACACACATGTTCCGCGGAACACTCGTCTAGATAAGAAAACACATCGACTTGAAAGCTTTAAAATGTGTTCATTGAATCAGAACAGACGATTTAAACTCTTTATTTTGCAGTTAAACCGTATATTCTATCAAGCGTGAAATGCACAATGAGAATATTATTGACATATTCTTAGTGGGTTACTTAGGAATTTTGACTCGTATACATTGGCCTGCATAAAGTAGCAGAGGGAGATCTGTGATGGATGTAGAGCTAGGCGATAGTGCTCGGATAGGCTGTGATTAGGGTCTTGGTTTGATTAAGAACGGTTCGGTGTTATGAAATATGCTGGTGTGACGGTAACAAGATTGTTGTTAATTAAAGGCAAAACACCAGCCTATAGAAAAACCAGGAGCATAAGTATACTTATTTTGTCATGCATTTTGGCAAGTGTGATGATTTTCATGCAAAATTGAAGATTGGTATGTACAGTTATATTATGAGGCCACAACGAGCAATTTTAAACCCGATTGCCTAATTATTTCTAAATTGTATGTGTGACAATCATTACGTGTTCCCGCCTTAATTCCATTAAGCGATGGGAAAGCTTATATTAGCAATATATATGTATTATGGGTGTTCTGGACCACAACCAAATCACCCCAAATAATCTAAAATCACCACACAAAATGTTTCAGTTTACTGAAAATTAAGTTGATTTAACTGGTTATTTATCATGTCCCAGGCGCTAAATAACCCAAGATTTTAAAACTTGAATTGTGAAAATGTTTTAAATTTGGATGTTTAAATTTTATTACAAAATAGAGGTTAAACATTAAAACTTAGGTTAACAAACTTTTTTAAAATAGGGGTAGTGAAGAACACAAGTTTAAATTTTTTGTAATATTATAAAATGTTTCTTCAATACAAAACAAATTTGTCGATTTGTTATCAGAATTTTAGTCAAATCAACGAATAAACACGAAATTAACAAAATATGTTTTTAAACCTCAATACATCTAAATCGGAGACACTCAGCGTTGTACAACTTTAACCTCCAGTATTCGTGTTTCATTCTAATCGAATGAGCACCACAACCAACACATACTTGATATCTTGCAGAAGTGCCTTTTTTACATTTTAGGCACGGTAACACATGACTTGTTTTTAATCTATATTTATGCAAACTGCAATAATCGGAATCTGTTGTTGGCTTGCTTTTACATGGATTATGTAATCCAATTTTAAGAAATTGACAAACATTACTTTCCATTGTCTTTTTTGTATATAATTATTTTATATTTAAGAAAAAATATTTTTAATATATAACAAATAAAGTATGGAAAACGAGGAGACTATAAAAAATTTAATACGTCTGTTTGATACAGGAGTAATAGATAAGCAAACACTGTCTAATGGTATTAATGCATTAAAACCAAAGGAAACTCTGAAAGAGGTTAAATCTCAAACATTAGAAAATTTACTCAAGAGACGGCGTGACAAAAAACTACGTAAAAGAGAAAAGCAGAAATATGCTAAATTACAGGAAAATGTTATAAATGAACTGAAAGAGTTTAATGATAGAAAATCTAAAAACGGTATCCCAGAATTAAAACTGGTTGACAAACCAATGTGTTGTTTATTAAAAGCATACGAGATGTCTGTTGAAAAATATAAAGACCCTCAAAAACTATTTCATGATAAAAAATCCATTATTACAGAACAAATTATCAAAGAGCTAAAAGAGACGAATGGATTGAAGTTTCAATTTGGTCTCATTGAAGATTTATTTAAAGACGACGGCGCTAACAAAAATATACCACAGCAGTGTTACGCAGTGAACAAAATGCCATCTTGAGCTCTGAAAAAATAAATGAGTTTTACGATGAGTCATCTGCATTTATACAAGAAAGCTTAGAAAGATTTACAAACACAGCATCTGGATTGGAAATTGACCACTGTGTTAAGTTGTACTTAAATATAGCAAAATATGAACCATTAAAAGGTTCTTCATATATTCCTTTACCCAAAGCAGTAGCTGATAAAAAAGCAATTATAAATGTAAAAAACGATGATGATAAATGTCTGTTTCATGCGATAAATTCTGCTTTAAATCCAGCTGCAGATCACACAGACAGATTATCAAAGTATCCTAGTATAGAGTTCTTAAAGAAAGATAACATTGACTTTCCCACTCCAATTTCACAAATTTCAAAAGTAGAAAAACAAAACAACCTTGCTATTAATGTTCACGGATGCACAGGAAAAAGGGTATCTGTATTTCCATATTGAATATCAGAGCAACCGCAAGAAATAAAAAGAATTAACTTGCTTTTAATTTCTGAAGACGTTGAGGTTGATTTAGAAAATGAAGATAAAGATGATCCAAATAATGAAGAAGGAATTATAGATGACAATTATAACCCTGATGATTATCCCAACAAACCAAAAACAATAACAACAAAATATCACTATTGCTGGATTAAAAATCTAAATAGATTACTTTACGATCAAAACAAACATCACGGTAAAACTTATTTCTGCGATCGTTGTCTTTACGGCTTTTCAAGAGAAGATCTACTCACAAAACACAAAGAAGACTGTGATGGTATCAACAAAAATTCTTGCAGAATAGAAATGCCAAAAGAAGGTAAAAATCACACACAATTTAAAAATCATCAAAATCAGATGTCTGTGCCTTATGCAATATATGCTGATTTTGAGAGTATAATCAAACCGCAATCAATCACATTTGGAAAGAAATCTGAAATTCAAAATGTACACGAAGCTTGTGGGTTTGGATACCAGGTTGTCAGATATGATGGTGGCAAAGCTAAAGAACCTGTTATTTACAGAGGTGAAGATGTTGTTGAAAAGTTTTTAAATCACTTAGAATGTGAGAAGAGCTGCATTAATAATATATTTGCTCACCCAAAACCATTAATCATGACACAACAAAATGAGGAAGATTATGAAAAAGCAACACACTGCTGGATATGCGAGAATGAAATAGGTAGGAAATGTGGCAAAAACTGTAAAGTAAGAGACCACTGTCATTTTACAGGAGAATACAGAGGTGCAGCACACAAAAACTGAAACCTGAAACTGAAAATAAAACCAAATAAAACAATCATTCCTGTTGTATTTCACAACCTCAAAGGATATGATAGTCATCTTATAATGCAAAAAATACATAAAATGACAGGTAATATTACATGCATTCCAAACAACGCTGAAAAGTATATTTCATTTAGTGCCGGACAACTTAGATTTTTGGATAGCTTTAAGTTTATGGCTTTCTCTTTGGAAAAATTGGTTGATGCAACAGGCACATCTGATTTTGAAATTACCAAAAATCAGTTTAGACAAACAAATTTACCTCTGCGGAAAGGTATTTACCCGCATGAATATATGGACAGTGTGGAAAGATTTAAGGAAACGAAATTACCACCTATAGAAAAGTTTTACAATAGTCTTTCAAATGAAAGTATAAAGCCCAAAGATTACGAAGATTATGAATATGCTCAAAAACTATGGAAAGGGTTTAACTGTAAAACTCTTGCCCACCACAATAAACGTAATTTCTCTATTCTGTTGATCCGAAGATGGTGTATAAAAATCACTCAACTTGGGCTCCGGTTCCAAAAGCAAATGTTTGCCAGTTGTATAATAATACTGTTTCATAGCTTGGTCCACATCATCAAAAGTTTGCTCTGCATGATGCTCCTTTTGCAGTTGCTTGTTAATAAAAGCTAATCTCTCTGTTCTTTTTTTATTCCACTCCACTTGTGCTGCGTTTAATTGTTCCACTGCTTTGTCATGCCTTTGTCTTTCCTCATCTGAATGACTTCCCATTTTTGAAAAGAAATAATTTGAACCGCTAAACGCCAATGCATTTGTTAATGCGCCACCTATCATCATTGCTACTGCACTTGCCATTTTTTTATATATATTTTTTTTAAATTATTTCATAATATCCGCAGGAATAATACCTTGCTAAGTCAGCATATCCTTTGTAGCCATTGCTAACATTATATCCACAGACAGCATCCCAATATCTGTCATATTAAAATCCACTTTAGGGGCTGGTCTTTTTAGTAGTTTTCTGCCAATCTCAGAATATCCAACAGTTAGAAGTGTTTCCACTCCAGCGTGATACATCATATTTACAATTTGTTTTCCGTCAATACTTGCTGCCATTTTTCTTATATGATTATTTTTTTAAAATAAATTATTAAAAATCAAACGGGTCTTTTGGTGCAACATGAACAGCAGCAGGTTGTGTAACAACAGATTTCTTGTTATAAATATACAAACCCAACCCAGCAATGCCTACTAATAAAACCAGACACGGTGGAATATAATTTTTGTATACGTTTATTTTGATTTCTGGTTCCTCTTCATCTATTGTTATTTTTGTTATTTGATTTGCAGCATCTTGCTTTGCAGCATCTTGAAGCAAACGCTTTGCCTTTCTTGCCGCTGCTCGTTTTTTCCCAGCCTCTATTTGTTTTGGATGTTTTACTTTTTGTTGTTCAACAGGTTTTGTAACAACAGGTATAACTTCACTCTCTTGGTTCTCCATCACTTATATTATCTATATTTTTATTTTTATTAAAATCAATATGTCTAACAGTTGTCAGTATTGCTGTAAATGGTCCATACCTGTAATACAACTCACAACAAGCACTTGACAAAGCATGATTAATAAATGGGTCTTCCTCCAAATCTTCAGCTTTGGTGGATTGGTTACATTAAAATATTTTGATACTCCCATCACATACAAGTTAATAAAAGAATTGCATAAAGTCTTAGTCATGCTTGCCCCAAGCCTTGCTTCATATCTGCAGTAAAGTTTGTTAATTTCATCCGGGGGCATGCTATCTATATTTGTGAGTTGTATGTCTTTACCCAAATATTGACGACTACCGCCGCCAGCCACTATGGCTGATAATCTTTCTTTTTTTGTTTCTTGTTGCTTTGATTCATCACGTTCTGTGAAACCTTCTGATATATCTTGTAATAGTTATTCCGCATTCATTTTTATATTAATAATTTTATTTTTTATCTTGAAATAAATATAAAATACAAAACAACCAGCTGCGATATTCATGCAACTAGTAATTGTTAGTATTGTTAATAGCATTGTTATTAATATTGCTATTTTTTTTATTAGCATTGTTAATTTGCTGCAAGCATTGCTATTAACATTGCTACTTTACTATGAGCAATGCTACTTTGCTATGAGCAATGCTATAAGCATTACTATATTTCCTGATATTTCCATTATATTTTCATGTCAGTATTGCTACTTTGCTGTTAGTATTACTATTAGCAACAAAGCAATGCTGTTAGAGAAAAAAGCATTGCTGTTAGAAATTATTCAACCCAATAACCAGTTGGTTGGTCAGTCCTCAAAATTAACTTGGAATATTTAGTCTTTGCTAAAGCTTTTCTTTTTCTGGTTCTCTCTTCCAGCGTCGGAATAACATCATTTTCTCTCAACCAATTTTCATAACTATCTCTGTCCTTAGTGTAAAACATACACAATCATTTTGCTTGCTCTCTTAAATCTTTTAATACAGAATTATATCTCTGTGAAATAACCCACACTGATTGTTTGGCGTGGCGGCCAGAGAATGCCAACTCTGACAACATATCTTTTTTCTTTTGACAACATATCTTTTTTCTTTGTTAATTCTTTTGTGGCGGAGCAATCATCAATGATGTATAGTGTGGGCTTGCCAGCATATTGTTTGAAAAATAAACGCAACAGTTCTTGTAGCATTTCTTTACCTTTGCTAACGGGATTGACAATTATTTTTTTTTTTCTCTCGGGTGTCTTACATCTCCTATCCAGGATCTATTTTTATAAGCCTCGTTCCACTCTATGGTTGGGCACAATATAATTATATGTTCAAAAACTCCAACATACTCTTTTTCAAGTATGTCAAGAACAAACTCTGTTTTACCACAGCCTGTCTGACCGCAGATAATGGGACTGTGTGGATATTTAGGATATTTTTGTTGCAAACTAGTATCGTGCTTCTTTGAATCTTCCATCTTCGAAATTGATTTGCGCATCTTGTATTATATATATATAAATATTTAAAGGTTGATCTGCATCTGCTTTTTTATTTATTAGTATCGTTATGTCTTCACTGCCGTTTTCTATTCTTTTTCCACTGCCGTGTAATAAATTGTCATCACATGTTCTAAGGTCAAGCCACAAAGCATATGCTTTTGTCAGATAAGTCTCAAGAGAAACATTGGTAAAGTATAAGTCCCTCGCTACTATTTCTGTCTCTTTGTTTCTTTTTGATGTCAAGGCAAAATATTTGTTGATTTCATCTCAATGTTGATATGCCCTCATGCCCTGACTATACAACTGATTTGGTACGCCTTCTATTGTCATTTCAACCTTTTCAATCGTTGGGTTGTAAAAGGATTCCGTGTCTGTTCTTTCTGGGTCTTCAAACAGCATTAGAATACCTTTCATGCTCCGTGCTGGTACATTAATGTTGATGTTCCAAAGGGTTTCAGATTTGTTTGCTATTATTTTTCTGTGTCGCAAGATACGATCATACATAAATGACATCTTACCATTGGTTTGCTGTCTTATTCAAATTCCAAGCAGATATTTTTTATTACATAAGATGCATCAGCATCACTGCTTTTGATAACTTTGTTATAATCGTTAAACGTTAATTCATATTCTAACCTATCACCAAGCCCCGCTTGATAAAATGGCATATGACTTTCTAACATTGCAAAGTCCAGTGGAATACAAAATCTATTTCCATAAGCTGCTGCTATAGCTTCATCTTCGGTGTCTGAGGAAGCATCTCCCGCACCAATTCTATGTTTTAACATGTTTGCTTTACCAATACCTTGGTAAGCTATGTTTACTCGTTCGGTAGGGCTTTTCCATAAATCTACATAACAATGATATATATCACTGTCATCTATTGACATAACTTGTTCTTATTGTCATTTTTTTCACAATTGCTCTACCCAGATTTTGAAATAGAGTAGCGTTGGCGTCTGTTCTGCTTTTAAGTTCTATTTCAAAGGCAAGAGGAGCAGTACGTGGAACTATCACATCATTAGTACTTAGATTGGGAAAGCTCACAAGCAGTTGCTGGTTTTGGTCTATTGTTGATGGATTATTAGTTATTACTACACTTGTGCGGATGCCTTTGGCACCATGAGGTTCTCTTAGTTTTCTATGAGGGTTGAGTTTGTTTCCGTAAGCTGACATTGTTTTTATTTTTTAAATATATTTTTTAAAATTAAATAAAATAAACAATGGCTGAGGGTTGATTTGAAAATCCTACGTTCGATCCAGATGAAGAAGACGATGCCTGGAATGAATTACTTGATGACGAATTTATACAATCTGACTCAGAATTTCAGAGACAAATTGTAAATGAAAATAACCATATTGATCAGCTTCAAGGAGAAGATAAAACAGAAGAACAACTAACAAAAAAAGTTGTTAGTAGATCAATTTTTTACTGAAGTTAATGCTGAGATCAGCGGAATTGATTATAAAGATGATTTCAGAGCGGCTGAGGACGAAAACGGTAGAACAATGTTATATGCAGTTCAGTTGGGAACGGATGATGTTCCACTTACCTATTATAAGGGAAATAATCAATCAAGTTTTATGCGCTGGACACTCTACTTAGAAAACATGGCATTGACTTCATAAAAAATAATTTAAAAATATATGATTATTTAGCCCCACGTGAAAGAAAGGCTCAGGGTAGGGCAGAATTAGTAGCCTTGGCAAAAACTGGAGATACCATCGCTGCAGAAAATATACCATTGCAAACTTTTTCAACAACTGAAGATGTACAAAATACAGTAGATGCTGTAAATATAATTGAGAGTGATTTGAGTAATATAATAGATGAAACTCATCCTAAAACTGCTGTTCAACCAGAAAATCTAACACTGCGAGAAATACGAGGTTTAGATAAGAGATTGCAAAGCTTTCGTGGAGAACTTACTAATAATCTCTCAAAGCTCACTGAGCTTGATAAAGACATAACAAAAGAAAAACAAAAATTAGAACAGGTTAGCACCCCCGGGCAGGAGGATGAGTTTCAACAAGAGCGCATACGTGACAGAATAAAAAACTTAGAAGATGAAAGAAGTGCACGACTTGAAGCGGCGAGTGAAAACAAAGAAGCATTACGCAGTCAAATAAACAGGATAAAAGAAACTATAAATAAGGTGTTAAAAGAAGACACAACATTGGGTGAGAAAATAAAAATATTATTCAGAGAGCAAGGTATTACTATTGTTAGTATTTTAACTGCGTTTGGTATGATATTTGGGGTATTAGTTGAGGCCATTATTCCTACATCAAGTGCTGCACCAACTCCAACTCCAAAACCTGATCCATCAAGTGTAAACGACTGGATAAAAAAACAACTACTTAATCTTGGTAAACTTCTTGCCAACCTAGCTTGTAAAGCTGCTGCAGCACTTCCAGGAGTTATTGGTGCAATAGTATCATGGCTTTTATCTGCAACATGTAATGTTATTAATTGGCTTGGTAACAATCCATGGGTTTTGCTTGTGTTTGTTTCCGGGTTGTTGTATGTGGCAGCCAAATAGTGGTTTAGTAAATTTCGTAGATAAGTAATGCAGCAAGACATATTACTATAGTACCAACAATTATAGTTGTTTTGTTTTCTTCGTGTTCAATCGCTATTTTTTGTATTTCTGGTGGGTTATGCTCCACAGTTTTATGTATTGATTTATCAAAGTCAGAATGTTCCGGTAAAAATTTCTTTGTTGTGGTGCCTTGAAAAGGTTGAATAATTTTTGGTGGCACTGGTTTTACATTTACATCATTATTCAATCCTAATGCTTGTGCATCGGTTGCTATTACAATTTCATTATTGTAGTCTTGTATTATTCCGATTCTTAATTCCATGTCACTCGGAGACATGTACAATCCACTTCCATAGACAAAATTTACTTTACTTCTTGTATATTTTAGGGTGTTTTCATATCTTGAAATTTGACTGGGCAAGTTGATGGGGCTATTTATTGCGTCCTCTACATTTGCTAAAAATTGTTTCTGTGCATCAAATGCCGTTCCAGTTCCAAGTATATCTGTTCTTGTTTGTGATTTTGAGCCAAGAATTGCCCAGCAGTAAGTATGTTCTTATGCTGTCATTGATTCTTTCTACTCCAGCTCTTGTAAATCCAGATGAATTATCTAGTATAAAAGTAGACCAGCTGTTGTCAGCCTCAGATCCTTGTGCAATGTAATCAATATGATATGTTTTATCACTCTCATAGACTGTAAAACTCATCGTTTTGTTGTCGTATACAGTATTTATCAAAGGATGATAATCAATATTTGTCCAGTAATTATAAATTGTTCCTAGACCATCATTATAGCTTTGTTTTTGTCTCCAGTCCGAATTTAAGTCAACGTTAAACACCTTGCATATTCTCTCGTATGCGTTTCGGTTATATGTGTTATTAAACGCATTCCAATTTGAGTCTTGCGGCATTGCTACACTCATTTCAAATAATATTCTTCTGACTTGGTAGTAGACATGAAATCGAAATAACGAACCAACCAGGGCATCAGCTTTTAGATGCTTGTTGAAATCGATACCACATCCAGTTGTCGCACACCAAATAGCAAAATTCAACTGATTCTGCCAAAATAACATCCAATCTGTTCCCCAGCTTTGGACTATAGCATCTGATTTGACGTATGGAAGTTTGTATTTTTCAAAGACATTGGGAAATGATGCTTTAAAGTCTTTACCGTTTGATGTAATGACTATGTTTTGATTTATTATATCTATTACCTTCTTGCTGAAAGTACTTGAATATTGGGCATCTGGGTTATATTTAAATTCTTTAAAAATCATTTTTATTTGTATTTTTTATATATATTAAAAAAAATGTTTTATACAATTTCAAACATAGACAACTCTATTAACTTACAACAGTATATCGATAATAGAGATGGAACTAAGCGCGTTGGATTAAAAAGTTTTACATACACTATCGGTTGGCAAAATATTAATGGTGAAATCGTAAAGACAAGAAACACAGATAAAATAAAACATTTACCAGGTGGACTCTATAACTTTCAAGACTTGGTAGAAGATTTTAAATTGCTAAATGAAAATATTATCCTGGACAGTATTGTCCAAATTGGTGCAGCCATTATACATACGCCAATAGAGACACGAATGTCAAGCGGTCTTTCAAAAATGCTGGGATTTAAGGACAGAAAATGGTTGACAGGTACTAATATAGGAGATTACCCAATTGATTTAGCTCCTTATAAACAGCTATATGTTCATCTGGAACAAGTTAATACGAGTAGTAATTATTTTAATGGTGCACCAAGCACTATTATAGGTGTTGTGCCTGTAGTAAATAAGCAGTTTGGAGATATAGTATATACACATTTTTATCCTGAATATCACTGTCTTATGAATGGTGCAATTACTGAATTGAAAATAGAAGTTAGAGATGAGTATGGCAACAAGATAAATAATCACGGTTTGCCTATGAGTTGTGTTTTAGAAATTATTTAAAAAATATATTGTTATAAAAAAAACAATGAGTATATTTGGACCAACAAGACCTAAAAATACAGAAGACTTAGAGGCTTTGATAAATGATGTTCACAATTTATATAGGCGAATTGTGCCTTTTGTTGACCAGTTTAATCATTTGAGAGATAGAGTTGATAATCTTAAATATGGGATTATAACAATATTTGCGGAGGCTAAGGGTCCGATTGTGTTAAATAGAATACTCTCATTTGGTAACGGCGGGGCAGAATCAAATGTGGGGCATGCAATGACACGCCGTGGACGGATTATGGGAATAGGTTTAGCATGTGAACGATTAGTTGGTGACGTATCTGTAATAGTTTCTGTCAATGGTGTTGAACAACCAAATTATGGCATAACGCTTCACATCATCCCACGCAATCATGATAACTTTGATAAACCTTTAGAGATTGGTGCAGGTTCTGTTGTTAACATTGTATGCAAGATTGCCAACGCTACCGCTGTAAATACGGTGGCATCATTATTAATTGAATTAATTTTTTTTTTTATTTATTAATAAAAAAATGCCGAAGCAACCGACAGCACCAAGTATATATCCTGAGTTGCCAGTGGAAGACGGACAAAATTATAGATTACAAAAGATTTCAGAAATTGAAAAAAAGTTAATTACAGAACGAGATATACGTCAGTCTCTTTATAAAAAATATAAACGTGGTATTAATATTACAGATGGAATTGACACTACCTTAATATCTGCAGGTGTTATTATGGCTGGGATTGGATTTGTTGTTCCAGTTGTGTTACCTTTAGAAATAGCAGCAATAGTATGTGGAGCTACAGGTGTTTGTAATAATTTTATCAGACGCAAGCTTAATGCAAAACTCAAAAACATCATGAAATAAAAACTTTGGCAGAGGCTAAGTTGAATAGCATAAAAAAATTGATATCAAAAGCATTGAGTGATGCACAGATATCTGAGCAAGAGTTTAAGTTGATTTTGGATGAGTTGGATAAATATTATAGTTTAAAACAGGACACCAAACAAAAGAAACTTGAAATTAGTGAAGTTCGAAAAAAAGAACTAGTGGAGCAGGGAAGAAAGGAAGCAATGGCAACCTTACAAAAAAGTCTAAAAAGTGTGTGATTTATTGTTTTAGTAGTGTGTTTGAGTATGATCCACCACCTTTGTATTCAACCTAAGTTTTGATGTTTAACATCTATTTTATAATAAAATTTAAACATCCAAATTTAAAACATTTTCACAATTCAATCTTAAAATCTTGGGTTATTTAGCGCCTGGGACATGATAAATAACCAGTTAAATCGACTTAATTTTCAGTAAACTGAAATTGTTTGTGTGGTGATTTTAGATTATTTGGGGTGATTTGGTTGTGGTCCAGAACACCCATAATACATATATATTAGCAGGATTTTATAACGGATATTTCGACAATTAAACACGATTCAAATTATTTTTTACTGAAAAAATGCGATAACCTGTTTAAAACTACCTAGTAGATGTTTTAATGTAACATTTACAATATGCAAACTTTTTTCATACCCCAGCCAACCCCGTTTTTGCTTCTTTGAGAAGGGGTTGGATGGGGTATGAAAGTTTATACTCGGACCACGTAATGACCAGCATGATTTAGTTTCAAGATTTATAGAAAAAAATAGTATTTATTTTTGTTAAGTTTAAATTGCAATTATAAGAAACATAGCACATTGTAGTCTTACATAAAATTATGTCAGGGCCTCAAAATATATTTTCCACAGTAAAGGATTAACATGTTTGGTATCGTCGTCAGTCGTAAAATGTCCGTGATCGTTTCATCACGGTGTCATATCTTTACGACTTTAAGAAATAGATTGCGCGGACTCTGTTACTGTAAATATCTGATATTATTTGGTGTGACTAAACTGAACATGTTTATCAACTGTTCAATTATTATAAAAAACTATACGATCACTGTGCTTATATTTGCCATAATAAAAACGATACGAACATTAACACGTGTTGTGAATATAAATTTCATAGCTTTAAGCGCTCCATCGCATACTGATTGTAGGTTAAGGGTAAGCGATCGTGTATAGGTAAACACAACCCCTAAATAAATAAAATCATCAACAATCTCGAGAATGGCACAGTTATTGGACCAATGTTCAGTTCAGATTATTCCCTTTTTTCGCAAAGAACACCACTTAATCTGTTAAACGTCGCCCCGACTACAAATCAGGAGTGTATTTACTTACTGCTACTTTTCTCTCTTGTTTGTGTGTGTTACTTGCAAGAGATCGCCTTTCGGTATTTACCGAAATTCACACCAGCGTTTCTTCAGTGCTGTGGGCGGCAATAAAAAGTCGTCCCAACTACAAATCAGTAGTGTTATTACTTACTGCTCCTTTGGGATCATCAAGCTAAATAGTTGTGGCTTGAAGTAGAATACCGCTGAAGCCGGTGCAAGGGTCGTGAAAGATATTGCGGTGTTAGGGGACGTGAGAAATGTTGCATCGAATATTACCTCTTGTGAACACACTCAATAAAATCGAGTTATTGTTTGTTTTTGTTGCTTCTAGGGGATCCACTTTCAGTATTTATTATCAGTATTTAACTAGAGACGCCATGTTTCACAATTGTTATATACATTATTTAAAATATTTTGAAAATCTTTTTTACTCGTGCCTATAAGATCCAGGCCATCGGCAAAAAGCAAAGAGTCCGCTTGCAATACTTTTATACAAATATAACTCTACGTCTAGGCGAGACTATCTCCCCTTGCTTTAATACAACTTATATATCAAAAGATTCAGAAAATAATCCACAGTGTGTATGATATGTTAAAAGCTGTGATAAACATAACGTATGATGTATAATTGTGCATATCGCGCTTTCGTTCTAGTTCGTTGGTTTTTGACGGAGTTATGGCCCTTTGAATTTTTGCTTTAAAATTGTTGTAGCCGCTCCTTCTCCTAAACGGCTTGTTGGATTTTGACGAAACCTTGCAGGAAGCATCGGTGTGATGTCTAGTTTACACCTGTATTCGCACCAGTAACCGCATTCGAACATAGAGTGAATAACATCACCTCTATATATCACAACGAACTTTGAACAGATTCCGCAATGTATGGTACCAATTGTAGCTGAGATGTTTCTGACTTGTATCCCTGGTTTCAAAAGTATCATGAAGGTCAACAAATGCGTTCCTTGTTCCTTATTTCATCCCAATGTCATTTAGTTTGTAAAGGTGTCCAGTATGTCATACTGTGTTATAAGTTACTTGTTAAGGTGTCCAGGTATACCATACTGTGTTATAAGTGACTTGTAAAGATGTCCAGTATGCCATGCCGTGTTATAAGTTACTTGTAAAGGTGTCCAGTATGCCATACTGTGTAATAAGTTACTTGTAATGGTGTACAGTATGCAAAACTGTGTTATAAGTTACTTGTAAAGGTGTCCTGTATGCCATATTGTGTTATAAGTTACTTGTAAAAGTGTCCTGTATGCCCTACTGTGTTAGAAGTTACTTCTAAAGGTGTCCAGTATACCATGCCGTGTTATAAGTTACTTGCAAAGGTTTCTAGTATGCCATGCCGTGTTATAAGTTACTTGTGAAGGTGTCCAATATGCCATGCTGTGTTATAAGTTACTTGTTAAGGTGTCCAGTATGCCATGCCGTGTTATAAGTTACTTGTAAAGGTGTCCAGTATGCCATACTGTGTAATAAGTTACTTGTAATGGTGTTCAGTATGCCAAGCTGTGTTATAAGTTACATGTAAAGGTGTCCTGTATGCCATATTGTGTTATAATTACTTCTAAAGGTGTCCTGTATGCCATACTGTGTTATAAGTTACTTGTTAAGGTGTCCTGTATGCCATACTGTGTTTTAAGTTACTTGTAAAGGTGTCCAGTATGCCAAACTGTGTTATAAGTTACTTGTAAAGGTGTCCTGTATGCCATACTGTGTTATAAGAAACTTGTAAAGGTGTCCAGTAGTCCGTGCTGTGTTATAAGTTACTTTTACATTAAAGAAGCACGTGCACAAAATTTGCTTCGTTCCTCCTTAAGTCGTCTCCATGGCCGAGGGGTTAACGCCGTTGCTTTATAAATCTTTTTGAATCCCACTGGGAGCTCGAATTGTAAGTGAGGAAGTGTCGCTTCTCACGGATGACGGGAAGTGTACAGTACTGGTATTACCCAGGAAATGTGGGTGGTCTGCCTCCACCATAAAAAATCATATATAACCTTACATGTGTTGAAAATGCGTAAAACATCATGCAAACAAAATCGTTCTTCCTTAGCAATATGAACGTATTCACGAAGCAAACATATATATAACGTCATGAGGCTACATAAGAGGGATGGTCAAAAAAGTAATTCAAATCAGTGAATTTCTCCAAGTGAACGTTTGCATTGATATTGATAAAAACTGAACATTTTTTCTTTTATTATTTTGTTTTAATTACAAAACTGAGTCAGTCAAAGCAGAATTTAAGTGTAATAAGAGGCTTCATAATAATAACAATAATAATTATAATAGGAATAATAAAATTATTAGTATAATAATTCTAAATAAGTATTCTAAACATATTACAAAAATAATCTTACTTACATTTCTTAAATGCAACAATACCTTTGCTTCAAAGTCAAGACAGACACGCGTTATATCAGTTTAGAAAACGCTTTTAAAAGCTGGTTTCGTGACTCTACATATGCGTCATGCAATGCGTCTTTATCTTAAAGCTACAAAATTATTATACTATAATAATTTAAAGCACACCAATGCAACACATATATGGTATCTTTGCTTTGCAGTATGGGGTGTCGACTTGCGTTTTAATTTTACGGTCTATACCTGTCTTTATTGACACGATTTGGAAGTGGCTATTTCGTTCATCGCTCTGCTGAATTTGAAACCAAGAACTGGATTGAATGCGGTATATAAACCGTTCGGTATTGAAAATAATCGTAGTAATGCACTCGCATCGCTCGAGTAGATTACTGCAGCTAGTACAACACAAAACAATGTTGAAAACTGAACCAATTGCTCGGACATTAGGTAAATGTACTAACCTAAGTATAGTCCTATACAAAATCCGCTTGATATAAGTCTCATTACATATCACACAAATATTAAATAAGAACAAACAAGTTACACAAACTATAACTACAACATATTCTCAGTGATGTAAGCGAAAAGTGGGAGTGATGACTCATTCAGGTTCCCTGGAAGTCCCGGCAGATTCACGGTTCTCTGTCATCTGTGAAAACAAGTTTTGTTTTACTGAGTATTGTTGTATGATGAGATTGGATATTTCTGGAACCTTGGTGGTTCGGCTTTGGTAGCCATGTTTTCGTTTTTAAGACTAGGTGGCTTGGACCTTGGTGGTCTTTTTCGCGTTGGTAGCAAATTTGGTATAACTAAGTATTGTTGTACGATGCGA
This sequence comes from Cyrtodaria siliqua, assembly GCA_037043455.1. Taxonomy (NCBI): domain Eukaryota; kingdom Metazoa; phylum Mollusca; class Bivalvia; order Adapedonta; family Hiatellidae; genus Cyrtodaria; species Cyrtodaria siliqua. The sequence goes on along the minus strand of JAWPHD010005365.1, from coordinate 136,857 downwards.
TTGGATTTTTTAGGAACCATGGTGGTTCGGCTTTGGTAGCCATGATTTCTTCATGTATTCTTTACTATTTGTTTAATTTTATAGACGGGGTATTGCTTGGTAATGCTTGACTATTGCTTACCCCTCTAGGCGCGATATTGACTCTCAATTGCATGTACTCCTCTGGAGGATAAATGAGAAAGGTACTATTTTTAAGACAACTGTACCGTCTCATTGAATATATCTAGATATTTGATCCAACATTAGATATGCTGTAAAGTTTTCTTAGTAATGACTAATGGGAAAGTGCTTCGCGTCTAGGAATTGTTTTATACTGTTAATCTGACTGGCTAAAGCTTTTTATTTAAATGTTCAACGGAATTACTTGGGATTGTATGATCTTATAAACCTATCAGATGGGTAATGGATACTTTTAGACATACAGTATTTGTATATATATACATTGCATAGATACCATTGATTATTATCTCCTTTAATATTTGTTGCTGTATGATAATGGATTCATTTGTAAATTTGATCACATTTATGTGTGGTGCATTAGTCTTTACACATTTTTCTGGGAATTTTATCATTCAGAGTCCCTCATGTTTTACCCAAGGACACTTATGCCTTAGTGAGTCTTTGATTCACGCGGGTTGAAGGTGGGGTTTCCCTGTCCTCTAAAGATGTTGATGCGAGACCATGAGGTGAATTTATCATGGTTCCAGAATGGGAAAAGGCTCTCGTGTTCGATCCTACGTAGAGACACCTCACTGGAGACCCGTCGTGCTAACAGAGAATAAGATGTCCTTGAATTGTATATTGCAAGTTCTGTATGAAGCGTGTCATACCGAACTACAACAGATGAATGAAGAACGTTGTTTCTTGTTATTCTTAAAAATATATAAGTATGGGAGAGGAGGTTGAGAGCAGAGATGTCTGTTGAGGTCGTAGATTGGATTCTATCCCGTTTTATCTCTGAATTTAACATTCCAGGAACTGTATACTTGAGACTTGGATCACTGAGGATAATTATATATTCTCAGTGATGTAAGCGAAAAGTGGAAGTGATGACGTCATTCAGTTTTCCTGGAAGAGTTGGGGATTGGGGTGAAACTAGGCAGGACTGGTTAGTGATTATATGTAGCTCCTGGTTAACTTGTGTTGTACTGTACCTATTTGGGGATACAGGAGGTATCGAATTATTACTCCCCCCACTACTGCTCCAATCCAATACTTAAGTGTCAGTTTCCGGGTTCTATCCCGTTTTATCCCAGAATTTAACATTCCAGGAACTGTATACTTGAGACACTTAGGATAATTAATCCAATTTATAAACTCAACCACCATGTTGTTTTTATCAACATAAATGTTATTGATGTAAAGAAATATAAAAAAGATCGGACAGGGAAAGTAGCATTCAAAGACGACAGTCAACCAAAAACACACACAGAAACAAAGAACAACATTACAAAAGAAAACAACATTACAAATGAATAAAAGGTCAAATACGACATCACAAACACAAAGCCTTTATTCAGAGTGCAGCATATACATACATTTAAATGTTTGTGCAGGCGTGTATTCTACAACATTCGTGATAATTCGTGATAATAAATTGATATAAAGTAAACATGTACTCTCCGGATAAACACATTTAATACTTGTTCCTAATAGTTTCTCTATTTAGGATGTCGCTTATGTCTGCATGTAATTGGCATACAGTACATGTGTTTATCAAATATGTCACTTGGATTTATATAGATTATGAAGTTAAATATAAGATACGAGCCTTATATGTTCGTTTGTGTGTGTGTTAGTAAATATAAAAAGATCAGTCAGGGAAAGTAGCATTCAAGGAGGGCAGTCAACCACAAAACACAGAAACAAACATGCAAACAGAAAAACAAGAAGGCAAAAGTAATAATAAATGCAAACGACATCACAAACATAAAAGGGTTGACAATAGGGCTACCGCATTGGAACGGTCAGTGACAAAGTAGTCAACCGGGGGTTTAAACCGGTTCTAGGGTGCAACAAACCTCACACTTACCCTATTTCATCCCAATAAAACAGGACAGTGTAAATAAAGAAATCCCCGCCATGATCTAATCTCTAACCAACAAGGCAGCATCAATAGGCAATATAAGTAAAACACAAATATGCTTGTGTAAATATAATACAAAAAATAGCCTAGAAAGCCACAATGAAGGTACTCAGTGACTTGGCAGAAGCCAGAGCAACAAGAGAATAAACCATTGAGGTCACGACAAGAAAGATCATAGACAAACATGAACCCCATCGTCCCAATGGGCTTAAGGTAGGCGTCATCGTAGGGTCCACAGCTTCTCCGGTCATCGTACAATTAAAGAGGAAAGCATAGTGGCGAACTGTAAAAGGGTCCACCACCAAGCATGCAGTACGTTGCAAAATGATAGGGTCATAACCTCATTTGATAAACTTTTTAACAAGTTTAACAAAGATAGTATGAAAGTGATCATGACCGAGAATCTTACGAAGTTTTTAAATCACATCACCATAGAAGTCACGCTGTGATAGTCCTTGTCGCAGAAGAGTCCTTAAATTACTTTTATATTTGGAAAGAAGATCAGGGTTACGATAATAAATTTTGCAAAAGTTTTACGAAGTTTATGGTAACAGTAACCCTGATTGAGTAGCTTTTTAGTTATACAAACTTTACGAATATTAAAGTACAAGCTCTTGAAAAGAGAATAAGCTGAGACACATACATCCCATAAGAAGTTGCTCGGGGAACATCCCCATCCAAGTGGGGATAATTAACAATGTCAACATTAAAATCATCTCTCTTGTCATAGATTTTGCTAATTATTTCACCATTTTCAATCGAGAGATCTACTAAATCAAGAAAAGAAGCGTTATTATCAGATATAGTAGCTTTGTTAAGCTGAAGTTCTTTAGGATAAATATTAGTAACCATAGTTGAAAAGAAAGGGTTGTCAATGTTCAATATGTCATCCAGATACCAAGAGGTGTCATTAAAGGCCTATATAACATCTGCCTGGGTATCTGGTGAAAGACTCAACATGACTCAACATGAAATCTCTTTCATAGCAAAATAAAAACAAATTTGCGACAAGTGGTGCACAATTCGTACCCATAGGGATACCAACAATACCAACGGAATTGTATGTAATTTAGGAATCCAGTACAGAGTAGACAGTTTATTTTGCTGATCGTTTACACCAGCCTTGAAAGTAGTGCATATGTGCGAAAACAACATCATCCTCAGTAGAATTAACTGGAGTATACGAATTGGTGCTGCCGAGTTCCAGAGATAAAACATTGACGTAATGTAGGCGTCAAACATAATTACATTATTAGCTGCTTTATGTGCAGGAACTAAAACAAATTTATTATGAAATTTCTGAATTCCCGATTTTAAATTACGAAAGGAAAACCTAGGTCTCGGAGGAAGTAAAGAGGGGTTGGCATTATAAAAGTTAACACGTTTATCTATAATTTTAAGAATTGACTTTTTCCAAGTAGAAAGTGAGTTCGCATGTTTTCTACGACACCATTTTATAATAAAATCTTCAATGGCGTGTTCGATCAGTGATGACATGACCTGCTGGAGCATAGTAAAATTTTGATGTGTTGCATTCACATTCCTTAGGAGTATTATGTACTATATCAAGGGATGCATTAACATACACGTTTGGCTTTTAGTTCAAATATATGCCTTTGTATGTTGCGTATTTGAAGGCGTATTGATTATGTGTATTGGATGTTTTCGTCCAAACGATGTTTCTATGACTGACCATTTTTCTATTTAAAATGTTTGTCTTATATACCCATATTCGACGTGCAGTGAAATCTTCTACAGTTCGTAATTACTGAAGCGATAACCACCTTCTACTTTTGAAGCGCTCGAACAAAACTTGTACATATCCATAACAGGAAATCATGTCATCCTGGCCTAGCAAAGTTAGATAGGATACGATACACCTATTTGTTTTCGTTATAAAGGACAAGCATTTATATGAATTGTTTATCTTTAAACATGGCAGTCGATGCAATTCAAATCGAACGATAATGATCTAAATAACTTTTGAACCTTTGAGCCTTTTTCTTTAGCCAGTGCTAAGGGATATGTGGGGAGTAGCTCTAATGAACATAATCAATAAAACCAAGTTTGCTATTTTTTCTCTCGTGTTTGTGTTCGTTGATTCCAAGGGATGTTTTTTTCAGGTGATATTATAGTGACATTCGCCTTAGCGTACGATTAATACTGTGTGGCAGCTGCAAAAATCCCACTACTACGATTCGGTAGTGTTTTTATTTACTGGTCGTTTGAGGTCTTCGAGCCCAGTCTCTTTGCATTAGACTTTCACCTAAGACGGTTCTAGAGTGCGTAAGAGATGATGACGAACATACTCAATAAAACCGAGTCTTCTACTTTTCTCTCTTGTTTGTGTTCGTAGACCTCGCTTAGTAGCGAATATATGACAACATGACTGCATTCAGTCAATCTAATTTCCGCAATTAAATATTTAAATTATGTTAAAGAACAATTTTGCTCATGAGTCATGAAGTCTAATTGTAACATATAGACATGAGTGTTTTACTCCTACTTCTTCTTTTGCGTCTTCGTCTAGATATATTTCAATCCTTCATTGATATTATATCTTCGTTTTCTTCTTAATAGTATTATATCATTAGAGCATCACTGAAAACGACAGTCTGTCAGACTTCCAAATAAATTAATGTGTTCGTTAGTTATCTGTCCGCATGGAATGCAATTTATTTAAATAAGGGTTATTAGTATTTCCGTGGAGTTTTACCAATCAAAACATAAATGACGTGTTATTAAACATTAACCTTTTCGACACAAACCACTAACGAATTGGTCGATTATAAATGTAACAGAATCTCGAGTGACTTTGGTAATGACATCAAAAATAGATACAGAAGTCGAACAGGAAATGTAACATTCACAAAGCGCATCCACCGAAACACGCATTAAAAAAATCAACAATTACGAAATAAAAGTAGAGTAAAATATGCAGCACCTCAAGTATAACAGGGTTGACAACGGTGGTACCGCCTTCAACAGGCGGTGGTTAAACGAGATTCTAGGGCGCAATAAACCTCACTCTTACACTGTTAACGGGACAGTGTAAATAAGGAGTCTTCGCCAGACTATATCCTTTAAAACTAGGCAACAAGTCGCGTGTGCGAGTGATAATGTTAAAGTGTCCCTGAAATAATGTGTTATGGTTTTTAACAAAGGACACATTAATAAAAAACAATGATTAAAGGCAGTTTTAAACATGAAATATACATCTAAGGAGTTAAATAAACTATTTTTGTTATCGCTCACTTTAAATATGCTCCAAAGAACATGCATTACGTGGTCCAAGTATTAACTTCCAAACCCCATTCAATCCCTTCTCAACGAAATGAAACGGGGTTGGCTTGGGTATGAAATAAAACATTAATTTCGGCTTAAGCAATTGCATTTTGTAAAATAAAAACATTGAATCGGTGATTTTAAACAGGTCACATTTTGTCAGTAAAAAATGTTTTTAAACTTCTTTCATTGTCGATATATCTGTTATAAATTCCTGCTTATATTAGCTTTCCCATCGCTTAATGGAATTAAGGCGGGACCACGTAATGCAAATACAATTTTTAAAAAACACAATCGGTTGTGTTATTCACATTTGAAAACTCGTCATATTTTTTATTAACGTTTCCTAAAACAATTTTTAATCTGTCTTTACTCCGCGCATTATGAAATCCATTTGCTTATGATTCTCAAGGAATGTGCTGTCTCTGACACTGGATAATACTAATTAGTATATTGAAGTGAAATTGTTGAGATCCATTTTATTTTATAATAGCACCAGAAACCACCATCCCTTGAGCAACGGGAATCAGTATCTACGGCCAAGAATTAAAACGTTCTATTACATATATACTCCTCAAAATAATTCACGGACCATGTATATGTTTTGGTCACTTTGTAAAGTGCTGTCATTGAAGACTTTACTGTCTTTTTGCAATCTTTAAATTTAGTTATATTATTTTACAATTTTTAAATATTACACATGTATTAACTTTTTCTATGAATATGAAATACATAATAATAAAGATTAAGTAATTATTACTGTTCTATTTTGTGATCCTTAAATTATTTTGAGGAGGATACAAGTATTGCGAAGTAATATCAGCTAGGCAAGAGATCATGCCATTGGAATTTTGTGGTCCTTAAATTATTTTGAGGAGGATACAAGTATTGCGAAGTAATATCAGCTAGGCAAGAGATCCATGCCATTGGAACCATCTCCTGGTAATGGTCCTAGGTTACCAGAACTGGTATATGGATATAATATTTTCTTGAGGATTGATTATCTATCTTAATTTTACATTTTAACATGGAAAGAAGACATGTTAGCTCATGTTGTCAAATGATATTGTATATGCAGGTGAATTTAAGCGGCACATACTTTGCACCAAAATTGACAAAGAACACAAAAAATAGTAAAATTATGTTATTGAAAATTTATCATTTGGCTAGTAGAAAAGGCGTGAACGGTAGCAAGCATTTTTCACTACCGTTCATGAACAGTCTCAATCAAACCGAGACTGCATATTACTTGGTCTGAGCATTAACTTTCATATCCCATCCTACCCCTTCTCCAAGAAGCGAAAACGGGGTTGGCTGGGGTATGAAATAAAACCTTGATTTCGGCTTAAAAACTTGCATATTGCAAAATTAAAACATTTAATAGGTACTTCTAAACAAGTTATCGCATTGTTTATTAAACATGTATTTGAACATGTTTCATTGTCGAATTATCCGTTATAAACACTAAACAGACACTAGTGTGAATGTCAATAAATGCAATACATATGTTAATACATACTGAAAGGTGATCCTTTGGGAGCAACAAACACAATTAGGACTCGGTTTTATTGAGTCTGTTCATGAGAAGTAATGAAAGAAGCAACACCTCTCACGCCCTCAAGCGGTATTCTACTTCAAAGTCACCATAACGGAACGGAACCATAAGTACGCCTTGTTAGTTACATCAAATCGGCCGAGCTGTTCTTATTTCCGCAAAATCTTTGATATTTTTAGAAACTAGCTTTTGAATACATTTTACGAGTTTCCCGTACATCCAACCAATATTGTTATCTATGCAGCCCACAGGGAATGAATGACATTCATAGATACAGGTTTTCCTTAAACACATGTGTTTTTATACCATGTTTAAGTTTTTGTGCTCATCGACATGTTTGCCCATTTTATTAGGCGTTTCCTTAATTTTCTTCGTGATCTAGTATATCCACTTTCACTGTCACAATAGTGTTGTTTGTGCCGTGTGTAGACCGTAGAAAATCCTATTGTCAACCGTTTTATGTTTGTGATATCTTATCTTGCCTTTTATTAATCTTTGAAGTTGTTGTTTGTTTCTGTGGTTTGTTTCTGTGTTAGTTTCTGTGGTTTGTGACTGTGGTCCTTGAATGCCCCATTTCCTTTTGACCTTTATATTCACATTTACTGTCAAAATAGTGTTGTTTGTGCAGTTTGGCGACCGTTTAAAGTCTCCCTGTACATCCAATCGATATTGCTATCTTTTTATACCACAGGGATTTTAAGACATTCGTTGATTCGGTTTTTCTTTAAACACATTTGTTTCTTATACCATGTTGAAGGTTTTGTGCTCATCGACTTTTTGGCCCATTTTATTAGGGTTTTCCTTAACTTTCCTCGTGAGCTATTTGATAGAGTGTTGGACATATTTTAACCGTCCGTAAGTTTACACATATTATTTGTTATGGATCTTTGATACGAGTATATTTTGTATCTCTAATAACTACTAATTGGCCCTTGTTTCGTTTTTCACAAAATGGTATTACTTTCGAAACTGCACATATTAGTCTACTAGTACATGTAGTAAATACACTTGAAATAAATATTTGACCTCTTCGATTACATTCTGCGTCATCAATACAAATTTCACAAAATAACTCTTTATTAGAATGGAACATAAGTACGCCTTCACTTTTAAATCTTCATTCGACAACCTCGTTTTATGTTCCTTCTAATAATGTTACCAATATTTTAATAACGGCTCAAAAGTTTCAGTTACTCTTCTTAGATCACCTGTTTTGAAGAAATATCATATAAAGTCTCCTTTCAGAAATCGTTTAGTTCATTCAAGACACAGTGTTTTTCCCACTATTATTAAGTGCAATGCTAAGAGGTGCATTATTTATCATGCAAGTCCACCATTAAATCAGCTGTCAATGGTAGAATTTTTATTGTATGTCCAAATGTTGATTGACCTACATCTCACGTAATTTATGTTTTGACTTTAGATGCATCACCTTGTGGTATACAATATGTTGGACAAACAGGTCGATCTTTAAAGTTCGATTTCGTGAACATAAATGCAATGCAGGTAATCCTAAAAAGTTAAAACATTTCTTGTACCGACACTTTCGTCAGGCAGGTCATACTGTTAATAACGTTACTGTTCAACCAGTTGAATACAATTGATGATACTGATGCTACTAAAATCTTTAAAATAAAAGCTAGACAAATTGCAGAACTTAAGTGGATGATAAACGTGCAGACACCATATCCACTGGGACTTAATGATAATATTTATTAACAAGGAAATATTTCAAAAGATCCTAATATTGACATTTATTTCTATATCTTCTATTCGAAAGGGTAAGTGCAGGTCTCATGATCGTAGGCCTAATGGTAACATCAAACGCAAACTATGTGTACCTATGTCAGTCGCTGATTACATACTAGTTTAAACAGTCTGGAAAGCACTCTATGCTTTCACGTCTTACCTTTTTGTCCATTTTTTCACCTAATTTGTCAACCCTTTTATGTTTGTAATGTCATATTTTGCCATTTATTAATTTCTGTAGTTGTTGTTTGTTTCTATGCGTGTTCGTGGCTGACTTTGGTCCCCTTCAGTGCTGCTCAAATTTTATATCCACCTTTCCGTTTTTTTTCCATCTTTTATGTTGTTCTTTGTTTCTGTGTGTGTTTGTGGTTGTTTGTCGACCTTGAATCTACTTTTCCTGTTCGATTTTTATATCTATATTTATACACTTTAGATGATTTCCCAGCTCGATCATTTAGGTAATATTGTATTATAAAACGTCACGGCTTAATGCGATGGTTTGATCCTATTCTATTTTAGATATGGACATTCCAAGATAAAACATATTTTAATGACATTTTCAATTTATCTGACATTTCAACTATTTTTCCACCAAGAAAAGCTTAATCTGTAGATAAAATAATTAAAACTACCCGGGGCATAAAAGAAGAATACCGCCTAAACCGGTGCGAGTGGGCGCTTCTTACATTACCTCTCATGAAAAGACACAGTTAAAACGAGTCTGCTTTCTGCGGATTTAAACCAGGTTCTAGGGTGCACCAAACCCCATTTTTACCCCATTGTCATCCCAATTAAATGGTGTAGTATAAATATAGAAATCCCTGCCAGACTGTATCGACTAACACATTATGCATCACTTTAAAGGTTGTCGAAGATAATGGTTACAATAGCCTTGGTTGATGGTAGAATGTTAGTAATACACAGATTACGAGTATTATGTCTTTAACTGGACAATATATTCTTAAACAATATTGTTACCTATAAGTGTACATGCATTTATGCATATTTATTATTGATTTGGCATTGAAGACAGTTAAAAATGGTATAGATGTAAACATGTATGCAAAGTGTTGATGCAAATTCATTTATGATTGTGTATACTGATTTTATTGGACTATTTTATGCAAATTCATTTATGATGAAATTTGAACTATTCTTATTGGACGGTTTTAGAGGGGAAGCCTTCCGTAACAGTATATAAACAAACTGTGGGAGTTCTATTTAGGTCAGTTTCAGTATTCTTTATTGAAGTTAATTTAGATTTGAATCTTTTTTAAAATATATTTATGAGAGGATTTACTTATTATTATGCTCATTGAAATTAGCAGTGTAATTGGATATTTGGAATAAACCTGAAATATTGGAAATAAATTTGGACTTAAAGAGACACTTACTGTTTTGGATTATAGAGACACTTGCTGTTATGGATTAAAGAAACACTTACTGTTTTGGATTAAAGAGAAACTTACTGTTTTTGATTAAAGAGACACTTGTTAATGTGAATTAAAGGAATATTGGATAATTTCATTTTGACTTAATTGAAAAATTTGATATAAATGAATAACTGGATTTGTGTATTGTGTAAGTGAATATTTTATGTAAATAAATTTGTTAATTATACTTTTGTGTGGCTGGTTTTGCTTCCTTTCTGGTTACATTTTACTCGTAACAATATGAAGAGTTGCGAAACACATACCACGTAAGATGCTGATCGGACAAACACACCCGGCTAAGAAAGACAAAAATATCGGACAGGGAAAGCAGCATTCAAGGACGACAGTCAACCACAAAACACAAAAACAAACACGCAAACAGACAAACGAGAAGGCAAAAGTAATAAAAAATGCAAACGACATCACAAACACAAAAGGGTTGAAAATAGGGCTACCGCCTTGGAACGGTCAGTGGCAACAAAGGTCACTGGGGGGTTTCAACCGGTTCTAGGGTGCACCAAACCTCACACTTACCCTACTGTCATCCCATTAAAACAGGACAGTGTAAATAAAGAAATCCCCGCCATGATCTAATCTCTAACTAACAAGGCAGTAGAGATATTAAACTATGCCAGTATTTAAATAATCTCTTTTATCATATGTCTTTCTTTTTATCTGAACATTTCAATAGAGAGATGTACATCGAGAAAAGAAGTGACATGTGCAGAAATATTGGCTTAGTTGAGTTGAAGAACCTTAGGATATATGCTATTAATTACAGTATAATTGTCAATATTTCCTAAATCAAGATAGCGGAGGAGCTAGTCAATACGTTAATCACATGTGTAAAAAGTACAATGCCGTTATTAAAAATGATTATATGTTACTACAAGCCATACTCGGTGTCTCTCACTGTCAAAACTATTTTTTTATTAAGGATGATAAAAGTAGCTGAACTTATATTTGATATAATTATGTGGTAGTGATTTTATAGTGTAGAAAATTTAAATGAGGTACATATGAACGAAACGGTTGTTAACATTTGTATCAAGAATGTCTGGGGGAAGTTTAATTGGCTCAAAATAAATGATTATTTATAAACGCTATTGTACTACGTGTTTACGTGGATCTGTAAGGACGGTCAGCCAGGAAGGTTAAAGAAGTTAAACGTTCAGAGATTTTATTGGTGTTGTTGATGCAGTTTGGGAAATCAGTACATAGTTGTTTTACTACTCGTCTAATCTAGCATTGAAAACCAGTGCACTGAAGTTTATGCGTGGAAACAATACCATCCTCAGTGAATCGATCGGGAGTGTATTTGAAGTTAATTTGTAAAGAAATGTTTAGGTACATAAAATGTATAAAACTTGCACTCTTAATCATTTTGGGGGTGTTTTCGAATTAGTAGGTTTGTTCACTTAAATATGAAATATTGTTTATATATCTGAAACTGTATATTTATAAAAAAAAATGTTTTTGTTTGATAAAATGTTGATGAGAATTTTCGATCTTTTCAGAAAAATGTTATCAACCGTGTTATCAACCATTATCTTTTTTATTGCTCCATACATTACTTTAAATACATTTTTATCCATGTCATTCTTGTTTGTTTTGCATTTGTGTTTTTTTTTTACTGTGTTTTATCCTGTTCGAGTTTTGTATCAACGTGTATCAGTTCTATGTTTAACTGTCTGCACTCATCCACCAGTTTAGACTTGCTTATATAGATACAGATATAACCTTTGTTATTAAAAAGTAAAACTTGAAATTACCTTCTTCAGAAAACTGATTAAATGATAATAAAATGTACAAAATCGAGAAAGACTAGATAGCGCAGCATTTCCTCAGAGATATGTAATTAATTACGCAACGATATTGCGTTAGAGTAAACATGGTTTCAAGATATTTTTTGCAACTCGTTGATAAGATTTTTTAATAAACCAATAACGGCGTATATTCGAATAGCCATGAAATGTATTAAACATAATATGAGTCTGGACAATATATTAATGTTTATCAATTGATGTCAATTGAATTAATGCCATTTCATATGGTTCGATCTTACCACATGTTATATGTATTTATGAATGGATGCAACGTTCGACGGCAATATACGAGGCGACGTTTGTATTTGTTTAAATGGGAGTATCGCTAATTGATCCTCAGTTTTTATTGGAAACTTTAACTAATTATGAAATCAATACATGGGAACACTCCCCCTGATCGGGATCGTAAAGACGTGTTTGAAATAGTCTCGCCTTATAACCTTTTCGTTGTGCCTGCGAAGGTGTCGATTCGTACGGATGGAGGTAGGTATACAGTAATGGTTCTACTCAGGAAAATGTTGGTGTTCTGCCTCCGTCACTAAAAAAATGACCGTCATATAACATGTGACGAAAATGAACCAAAACACCATTCAAACAACCGTCAGTTCATATGAAAAAGATATTGAACTCGTTATATATCTGCATATTTTACTCAGGATTATTGATTGTATCAAACATGCAACTCGTTCTTGTCTTATATGAAACGAACACTCATGCAAGATCCGTATCAAATCTCAACATGTAACCCTGGTTCTATTCCTCGTTTCGGTGCGAGCATATGGTGGTAGAGCCTATTTGAATATGTTTCCGTCTTCATCGGCAATTTTCTCTCGTATCAAAAATGAGAAAAATGGTCCTGCAATCAAACGCAATAGCACCGTATGTTCGCACTGCATCATAAAGCGAAATATGAGCATATTCAAAATGTCAATGACAAGGACAATACGTAACATAAAGAGTGGTGAAGACAGGGTTATCGACTTGGGACGGTCAGTAGGCCAAACGTCAGCTTAAATCGATTTAATGTGTATACAACCTCGCTATTATCCCTGTCTTCAACGCCCAAATTGACAAAATAGTTTCAATAAAAGTACATTATATCAAATACCTAACAATAAAGTCCACAGCTAGAGAAGTTAGAAAACAATTCACTTATATGTTGTTGTAAAGATATATAAAAAGCATAATTTGAAAAAAAACTCAGGATGTATCTAGAATTGTACTGAAGAACAACAGCTGCAGCCAATGAGAAAACCTATCCAGGGCACTAGATAATACGTAACTTTATACTACGATAACGTTTGCATCCGCGCCGATCGTGATTTGTGTAAGCTGTGTAGTTTAGTTCGTATTAGGTGCAAACAAATAAAGTTTAGGCTTTGTTATTGCAACTTCGTGTTCGACTTTAATACCTGTCTTTTACTTGTTAACCGTACTAACAATTGACTTTACAATTGGTTTGTTTGAGGTGATGACATTACTTGAAACGAACCCATTGAACCCATTATTCTTGTGCATGTAAGTGATTACAGGATAAGAAAAGGAACTTTGATTAATGTAATAACAAAATGATAATAAAACAAATTCCATTAAACATGTTAAAGAGAGATCGTGCTCATGTCGAATTATTCTAAGGGTTATTTTATCGTTCACACAAATGGATCCGCTTGCACTGCGTGATGCAGACTGAATCTGGTTTCAAGATATTTTGTAGATATAATCAGAAAAATCAAATCTTGTTTCGTTCATAGACCGCTTAACTCCTTTTATAGAAATGGTATAAATATGTTAATGGGACAGACGGCAATATTTTAAAGTGTTTATCAAGCATTGATTATAGCATCACATTTTATTTATCCAGTAGAATTTAACTGTAAACCTGCTTGCATATGGTTAAAATAAAAAAATGGGTTTCCTTTTTTCGTCTTTTCTGGCATATGTTTATCTATATTATTGGTGAAATATAATCAACAGTTAATAATATGCAAAAACAATTTGCTTTAACTATGCAAGTTATGTTGAAAAACTAACGCATTACGTGGTCCCGGTATTAACGTGCATACCTCTTCTCCAAGAAGCGAAAACGGGGTTGGCTTGGGTATGAAATAAAACCTTAATACGGCTTTAAAAAAGTGCATACTGTAAAATTGAAACAGTTAACAGGTAATTTTAAACAGGTTATCGAATTTTGTCAGTAAAACATGTTTTAAAATCGTTCTCCACGCAGTCTGCTTAGCATGGCCTAATCTGACGTCTAGTTAGTTGGTTGAATTGTATTTTACGTCATTTCAGTACATTTTAGGCTATATATGACGGTCGATTTGTTAGTGATGGATTCACTTTTTCATGAGTAGAACTAATACTGTATACCCAGGGCCAACAAACAACAATTTAATGTTCATATGACGCAAGGCATTTGACATCACATACATAAAATGGTTGACAATGGGGTTACTGCCTTGAAACGGTCAGTACCGTCGCTTGAGGAGTTAGAAGACGTCATCATACGGTCCACACTTTGTCTGTTCATCGCAAAATCAAAGAGGAAAGCATAGTGGCGCACTGTAAATGGGTCAACCACTAAACATGCAGTGCGTTACAAAATGATGGGGTCATAGCCTCTTTTGATATGTGTTTTAACACGTTTAAAGATGAATGGCCACCCTTTTTGTAGTAGTGTCAATTAACAAATTTCACTCTCAAACATTATATGAACATTTTTTGATAGTCCCGGAGAAAAATATGTATTGAAAACCGCTACTAAGTTGTGTGTTAAAAATAAATATTATTTGCCTGGCATAGATACTTCTTTTACCACTGCGTGACTGTACGGGGAAATGAGGTAAATGTGAATTATATAGCTGCACAAATATTGCCAGATAATTGATAAATACATTTACCTGTAGATTAATTTACCTGTTAACAATTCACTACGTAATAAAATAAAATATTATTCTCGCTTTTCACATATATTGCAATTAGTGAATTAAATATCTACTGTTGTGAATTGATTTCGATTTAAATAAACACAAACATGTTCATGAAACAAAACATGGCCGGTGAACTTTAATAAAGATTGTATGAAACTGATTATGACTAAGTATCTTACGAAGATTGTAAATCACGTCACCGAACAAGTCGTGCTCCCGCACCGGTGAGAGGCATGACATTTTCAAACTTATTCTCGAATATAAAAATAAGTATAAAAGTCGAACAGGAAATGCAGCTTTCACAGAACACAGTAAACCCACAAACACGCAAAACAACAAACATGAATAGCAATGTCAATAAGGAATAAAGGCATATGACGTCAAACACAAAAACAGTTGACAATAGTGTAAATAAAGAAATCCTCGCCATGAACTATTCTCTAACCAGCAAGGCAGCATTAATAGGCAATATAAGTAAAACACAAAGATGCTCATGTATATATATAAATACAAAAACAATAGCATAGAAAACCACAAAGAAGGTACTCAGTGACTTGGCAAAAGCCAGAGCAATAAGAGAATAAACCATTGAGGGCATGTAACTCTCTTGATTTTGCAATCCGCACTAGCAACAACCACGGAAGTGAAGGTTATTAACAATTAGCAGTTTCTTCCTAGAAAGACTGCTTTCTATGAATATGAAGAAAATTTCCTTTTTTTAAAAATGTCTTAAGTGTTCGATTAACTTTACAGTCTTCTTACTAAAGTCCGTTACATTATATCTGAAATTGTCAACATATATTAGGTGAAACTTCTTATCAGCTGCATCGTCAAAACGCATACATCTTAATTGGTATTTTAATGTCAGGAATAGAATATCTTTATTTGAATTTCCATAATCTAAATCAGGGATGCAACTAATTGCCAGACGTCTGGCGTAAGTCGCAATATAATTATGAAAGTGTGTTTCAAAATTGCAACGAACCAATGACAGTTGATAAGAATGAGTGCATTCGTATGTGAGTTCGCGTGCACCTAGCGAGGCTAGGCTGGAATTTTCACTAAATAATACAGTTAAATGCGCTAAACATGCATGGGATTAACTGACATAATCTTAATGAAAGGGACACATGGCAACAAGGGACACATGGCAACATGGGACACATGGCAACAAGGGACACATGGCAAACGTATATTAAAGACTCTTTTTTTATCTTCCGTATTCGAAATCCAAAACCTAGGATTATATTTTAATTTTAAATATGCTTAATCTCTCTACATTACGTGTTCCCTCCTTAATATCAGTACGCGATGGGCAAGCTTACATTAGAAGGACTTTATAACGGATATTTCGCCAATAAAACACGTTTAAAAAATTTTTTTACTGAAAAACTGCGACAACCTGTTCAAAATTACCTATTAAATTATATAATTTTAAAATATGCAAACTGTTTAAGCCGAAATTAAGGTTTTATTTCATACCCCAGCCAACCCCCTTTTCAATTATTGGAGAATGGATTGGATGTGGTATAAACGTTAATACTCGGACCACGTAATGAAAACTAGCGGAGTTCCGCAAAACAAAATAATGAAAACAAAATAATTTAAATGACATAAGGTGTTCCACTAAAATTAAAAGCAACTCAGTCATTAATATTGATAAGTTCTTATAATAGTATGCCAAACGTTAAATACAACGAGTAGAATTTGAATACTTTTTTTATATTATAGCTAGAGTTATTTCCCTTCCAAGAAAACTGTTGCAAATCCGTTATTTTGGAATAAAGTAACGTTTTTATCGAACGTCTATATAAAGATCACCTTTCAATATAAAAGCATGGACTGGTTCTAACTTTCAAACTAATGGTGGATGAACAAACGTGCTAGATGACCGTGTGTAGCTTTAAAACTTCGGCTCAGGGTGAAATGAAATCAAACAGGTCAGAATATTCCCATACACTCTGCTGAAAGTCTGTAACTAATTATACACATGGACAGGGAAAATACATTTTATTATTGCGTTATTTAATTGTCGCTGTTTTATTAAAATATTTAGCTTAGATTTGTTATGCTAAACGCATGCATTGTTTTACCAGCGCCATTGTCTCAACTTTACAGAAAATCGCCTCTAAGATACACAGCAAATACATTATTCTATAAAAACAGGTTATTTCTGAGAGAGTCTTAGACAAACGTGTACTTGTGTATCCCCTGACGTTTTGGATGTTTCCCTTACACCTCTTGTTAAATTGTTTAATTGTGAAATATAAGATCACTGATATATGGTATTTATAATTAAAAACAATATTCATGTTTAAACACAATTTAAAAAAGAATTGCAGCAGACAACTCAAACGATATAATTACATTGGTTTATTGGCATTTTCCAAAACTTGTTTGCATAATACATAGTCGCAGGTCCTCCAATATTCTGTGAGGTGGGTGGGCAAAATGTGTTTGCCACTCTCTCCCAACTTAACAACCCCACCCCACCCACATTATTTTATCAAAATATTTGACACCCAAAAAATGAAAGCAAAAATACCGTTTTCAAATATTGATAATAAGTTGCCTCATTGGTCTGAATATCTGAAACGATGCTATGTCACTGTATTGGACGTGTACTAGCATATTAAAGATTAATACATGTATTCCCTTAAAGCTACATAATCTCTATATCAATCGATTTCTTCGTTGTAGGCGTGTCTTTATGTGTAACTCTTGTTCACCAGTCGAAATCGTGTATTTAAGCGAGCAAATAGAACGCATGTAGTACTGATAATGTATTGTCTAGACATCGACCAGTGCATATCGTATATGTACCTGTACACAGGTAACATTATGATTTACAGAAGATAAAAATACAGCCTCTTTCAGGACTCAAACACACAACCTTCTGATTTCAAGTCGGGTGCTCTATCCACTGAGTTATACTGCGTCTTGAGAAAATTGTATACAAACTACCATTTATTATGAGGCAAAATAACTATAAAGGAACTCAAAATGAATCCATAAAAATATAGTCCATCTTGTCGGACGTGTAAATTAACATTGCCTGGTGTAATACTATATGTTATAAATATAAAACTAAAATTCCGCCTTAAAACATCTCGATTTTTTTTATATCTATATGTTATTTAGCGCTTGATGAGTTGGTGTGTACGCTAGTTATTACGTAATGCATATTTAGTGTTAAAAATCCTAGAACATACCAATAAATAGCCGTGGTCTAGTGGTTAAACGTACGGCCATCAAAAAGCGCAACGGCTGTGGTTCAAATCCCGTTCCGGGCAAGAACGTTTTCTATCACATACATTCTGAACCCATATATTTATCGATATTACCTGTACGAAGGCTAAATAAAAATAGATATTTTACGCATCGATTTCTGCCTTATATACCGACTATTGGGGTGTTCGTCGATTTGAAACTACTTCACAAGTGACTCATTCAAATTCATGAGTTATTACCAGTTAAAATAGAAACTCTGTCATATTCTTCATGGATAGTGTATTCATGTATAAATGGTATTATGTATTTATAATACTGGAGGCAACTCGTGCGCTAGTGGTACAGTAGATACTCAAGTAGTAGTACTGTTGCCTACTTATCATATCCCGAAACTACTTTCCCGAACGGAAATTGTATTATTTTAAAACATGTTACTGATATCATTTTTGAAATTCTGAGTTTTGCTTTTCTAATGACAACATTGCTAGATTTACAAAAAACTGATTTTAAAAGACAAACGGCAAACGTAAATAGTTTAAAACATTGTCTTGCTGTTAGTTGTTTGAAATGTATCACTTATTCATAAAACATTATGGTTAAAATAAAAAATTAAAATATAAGTTTCAAGTTTTTTTCAGCGATATTTAATCTCACAACACAGTTCGAGTTTGCTCTATTGGCTCTTATGAATAAAGTCCACTTTTCCATTTAAAAAATGTTTTGTTGAAATAAAGCAGGATATTGCTGATTTCTTTCAAATGTAACTGGTGTCAGGCAACGCACTATTTGATGGCTTTTGCTCTACGAGGGTCATTCAATAAGTTCTGTCACTAACGCGTTTTAACAATTATGTGCTTGTTGTGAGTGTTGGTGTTTGGTAACATTTAATACACATCACTTATACATTCTGAGGCATGTTTGTGCTGAGTTTTTACAGGTATGTTAATTGTTACTTTTTTAAATTCATGTTTCTCTTTAAGTACTTGTCGAAGACCTTTGACATTTCTCATACATTACCAGTTATATCTGTGCATTACAAGATTCAGAATTTAAGCATGGTAGATGAAAAGGCATTGTCTTAGAAATTAACATTTTAAGCTAACGTGTAAAATTAATTTAATGACAAATGAACATTAAATGGAAGGGCAGATTTCTGAAATAGCGTTTTTGGATGATCAATATTTTCACTAAACATTGTACACAATTCTACAATATTGTGTAAAATATGAAATTTAAATACTGAAGGACTAGGATTTGTAAAAATATATGAAAACATATTAATACTATGAGAATAATTACGACATTTAAAAGATATTATAACATTTCCGTAAACAAAATGAAGAAAATCAGTGTTATTTTTGCTAAAATTAAAGGATATGCATTCATTCTTATCTGGTTTGCAGCAAGACCTTTCCGAATTCTCGATAATCATTTTCATGGATTATGGGCAAATAACAACAGATGGCATACAAGAAAATTTAAAAGCATAGAATTATTCAAATAATGTTTACAACGTTTTGTATCAAGGACATTTTCAGAGATGCCAGTATCCAAAAGGTGTGGTAGGGGGAGATAATTCAGGGGTATAAATAACCGGATTTTTTTCTCTTTTTTTGTGGAATTTAAGAGAGCGAACCCAGTAGTACTATAAATACACTAATTTATTTCAGTGTAATATCCAGTTCAAAAGATATATGCCTAGTGACAGAACGTTTTGAAGCACCCTCGTAGAGGTTGGAAATACATTCTTGAGCACCCATAAATGTGTGTTATTTCTCTCTCGGTGTCGACTAATCGCTATTCATCCAATCTCACACTGTTTTTTTTCACCTGCAGCATAAAATATATACATAAGAAATTATTAGAAAGATCTCAAACCAAAAGAAAAAAAACTGCTTCTTATGATGTAAGAGAATCATCCTAAAGTCACATACGAGGCAGCTAACTGTGTAGTGAGATGTTATTTAAATATTTACATGCAAATATAAAATATATTACTTCTTAATTAAGGTATTTTCCTTTCATTAAAACAAGTTTAAAAATAAAAAAAATTATTGCGTTTACAAGGATTAATATGTAGGTATTGACATGCAGCCTGATGTAGAAAAAACAATAATAAAACTGAGGTGAACCAAATGGTCTGACCTGGTTTTTTGTTATCAGGGGAGGCAAATCATGATGTTCCTCATTGCATCTGTTAGTGTACACTAATGGCTGCGCAGTGGATGCAAACTATGTAGAAGATTCTTACAAAAAGCATAAAAAGTATTGAAGCACTATTACCGATTAAAATAACAACTTGAAGAAAGAAAAGGTAATTCCAACAGGAAGAGTAGAATTCACAGGATACAGTCAATTCAACACATATTACAATGCAAAGGTGATTGAAAAAGTACATCACAAACACATTCAGTGAAAACGGATATCACAACAGGGGAGCCGCCTTGGAACGGTCAGTGGCAAAAGGGGCCACCTGGGAGTTTAAACCGGTTCAAGTGAAAGGTGCATCAAATCTCACTTTTACCCTGTCATCATCCCCAAGCAACAGGACAGTGTAAATACAAATAATCCCCGCCGAGTTAACCCCTTACGATGCAGATGCCAACCAGAGATTAAAACTAATAGTTTCTAAAGCAATATTGGGTTATTGGTTCTATAAACGTTCTGAAATGTTTTATCGATAACATATCATACTTCCCAGATTATATTTGCATTAAATTAGTTAAGCTACGCAGTTAATTTTAATGGCGTGCTGGTTATATATACGATCGTAAGTGCAAGAAAATCGTATTTCAAACGCACTGTGAATAAATTTTCTTTTTTATTTATTCCCCGGGAAAATTCATGCGGATAGAAGATACTTGTTACAAAATAGTCTTCATTATCGTCGAAATGCAATGCTCATTTGAAGAAAATCGTCTGCATAACATAGATCTGTAATACTAATTGTTGTACGTCTGCTTAGATATGAATGTGATGTTAGATAAGCTAATACAAGTAGATATAACAACTGGAGGAGACGCACTCACAGAAAGTAGCTACATTTATACAAAAACAGAAACTTGAAAACAACATCTATATGTACTTTATTTAAAAGCAATGTGAGAAACATCTCATACATAAAACGGTTGACACTACGGGTGGGAATATTAGCGATTAGTTGGACAAGAAGCCCGATAGAGTTCAGCTGCAAGACGAATTTAGGAACGGTATACGATATGGGTTATGTTACAAGCACTATTTAAATAGAGTGTGATGCCTACTGTTTTTTTATCACGGTTGGCGTCTGTTATTTTACATGCCCCGTATGGTACCCGGGCAAAAAATAGGGCCACTGCAGATCCCGTTAGAGGGGTAGGCAGAGGGGTAGAACCCACCCCCAAATTCATGTTCATTTTATCATTTTTTGTTTACGCTCGTTAAAGGTCTTCATCATGACCCCTGCATTGTTTCAGATACCATCTCGCTCAAATCACTAGAACAGTGACAGAAAAACAATAAACTTGGCTCCAGCTTAAATGGAGTGTCTATAATAGAATTTGCAGCAACTAAGCAATTCTGCAGGTGAGAAGGTTCTAGGTCCATTCTGCATCTTTTATATCGATGTAAATGGAGGATGAGCCTGACATTTTCATTCCTGTTAGGCGCCATATAATCTTTCATGTGTTGGTGCGCCTTCCGGGCTAGAGGGCGTGAGCGGTAGCTATCATATTTCACTACCGCCCATGAACAGTCTCAATCAAACCGAGACTGCAATATTTCGTATGTGTCGTTTTCAGCTGTTTTCAAAGGTACATTTTATATTATTCATACTCTTTTCTAATACCCAATTCAATTCAATTATTTTACATTTTGTCAAACGTAATGCTAATAGACATATATGATTTTCTTGAAATAGAAATGATTTACAAAAAACACTCACATTTTGGTAATGTGTATGTTACAAAATAAACAAAGCATATAACTGCAAACTATACTGAACCAAATAGCTAACGCATCGGTAGACAGTACCTGTAATGTATGAACTTATTATATGCCGACTGGCGACAGTGATTTGAATGTTTTTTTTTAAATTTACAGTCATTATTGACAAGATATTTCTCGTTCAGAATGAAATTTGTTTTGATTTATAGATTGTTATTATTGAGATATTAAAGGTATTGTCTACTGGTACGTTAGCTGTTGGGTTCAGTATATATTACTATGCGTATATAACCAATATGATGCGATAAAATACGTATAAACTCATATGAAATGTACAGGAAAATGTGTATGTGAATTCCACCTGATATAAAATTAAATGTGATTTCGCTCGAAAATACCTAACTCAAAATATAGACATTTGATACTATTTTATTTTATTTTGAAAGAAGCAAAACTATACACGAAGTTCACATGAGAGCTTAACTAATGCATTTCATATTATTTGTTTTACGTGAAATTCCAGTAAGTTGTATTGACAGTTTGGGCTTAACTTGGGCCTGTTTCTTCAATGTTAATCAGTAATGTATTACTTGTATAATATATTGTAGTAGTACATGACACATATCAATAATTATGAAAACAAAAAACAAATAGTAGCCCCTGCTATTACACCAACTGTTTAGATGCTTTTCAAACTGTGTAACGCGATAAGAGTAGTTGCTATGCGTTGATAACTATGCTACTTGGCTTCATTGTGGTACACCGGTTGATACACGTGTTACATCACAATTGTCAATATGTGTGTGCCACATCTGCGAACCTGTAACGGCAACGAATATTATAAATTAGAGTAATATTAATGTAGTTTCTATGGGAATATTCCACGCTGTCAATTTCCTTTCTTCCGGAGCCGAAGGGGAAATAAGTTTAAATAAATAAAACAGCTTGGCATATTCTCATACACTCTGCAGGGAATCAGTGTAAAAAAAGCATTTCTATCTGTATTTATATATTCACCAATTTGCAAAACAAAACATTGCGACGAATAAGGCTTTCCTTTAGGCATGACGTCGCTAATTACCGCTATGTAAGGAACAACATAAATATGGAACTGTTTTTTTTTGCAGTGTTTATCGAAACTATTTGAAATAAGTAAATATATGGAGGAAAAAGTGTTATCTTTCAATAATAGGTTTTGAATTTTCAGTCCTTTTGACTCCCTCATTTCTGACGAATTCTCACAGTGAAAGACAACGCGACAGAGTGTGCGTTTGGTTTGTATTGGCGCTTAGCCAGTCAAACTGATAATATGAATATAGAACGGGAAACACTATCGAGATGATGCGAGTTATTTTAATTATCATGATTGCCTTGTTTTTTTCGAGTGAATCGGTCCACGGGTTCTCGATCTGTGGCGGTTTTGCAGTGCGCCAGGGTTCACGGGGCGAGCTCGTTCGACCCCCTACTCCATTTACTGTAAATATATTTATCTTATTCAGAATTAAATTCCATAGTTTGTTCCAACTCAGTGGAAATGTCTCCATTCACTGTTCATATATTTATCTTATTCAGAGTAAAATGCCATGGTTTGTTCCAACTCAGTGGAAATGTGTATCCACTTATCTAAATACTGTTTCCACTTAGTGCAGGTCAAAGAATGTACTAAACAAATTATGTCAAGCGGAATACAGTGCCAAAGCAATCAGACATTGTAGCATGGACACACACAATTTCTTTTGTATCTGCACATCTTTAAATCGTTTAATTGAAAATAACACCTGTCGGAATAAATGGTGTAGTCTAACTGCCGGTAATTGGAATTTAGAGTATGGCAGACAGCTGAAATAGACAAGCTACAAAACAAATAGAGTATCATCTCATCTCGTTGGTTGATTGATACACCTCGATTGGCTACGCCCATCTCGATGTCTAAACCAACCAACTCGATGAGACCATATTCTATCTATTACTTGTTCACGAGTTGTTGGGTTTAACTTGATAGACCGGACAATGTGCTGCGGAGAATGAGCCGCAACTTTTAATAAACGAGACTTTATCTTCTCCTTATGTGAGTGTGTTTTAAGTGTGCCGACTGTACACATGTCTCCATATCTGCGTAAACGCATTCTGTGAGACTGATCACGTTATTGTAACCAGGGTTAACGGTATTGAAATTTTGAATTTTGCGACAATACTGTCGCAACAGTCGTTTAATGGTCGAACATTTTGTTTAATGGCGACGAGTTAGCGGAGCCATTAAACACGATAAATGCGGTTAAACGACCGATATATTGTCACAAACTCAACCTTTCAATACTGGTTCACCCGTTTCTAACGCACGTCAGTGTTTTTGACTGTTTTCTCACAAATTCTTTCAAATAAAACTAAGGACGTCACGTTTTTCACGGTTTAACGTCACAAGACTGGATTTACGACGGGTTATAAACGATTTAATAGTTGCATATTTTTGAACGTCAAACAGTCGATTGCACGATTTTTGTCAAATGTATACATTATACGGCCTAAAACAACGTGTTTAATATGAAATATTCTTAGGAACATAAGGTTTTGTATATCAGCATAGCAACAGCTACAACAATCACAAAGGGTATATTCGAGTATCACATTGAAATGAATTGTTGTTTAACGGATCATCACGTTATCTTATGTTATTTCGGGCTGCCCATATATATTATATGGTAGTGAAAATCATAAATTGAACGAAACAACCTGTCAAAACACTGGACCTAGAAAAGAGTGCACGAACAATTGATACAAAGTAAATAGGGTATGAAACATTATTGTTCAACAGTGCTTTACAACTTAGTACTCTAAACCGGTTTTCGCCTTGTGTACTATTGAGTTTATGAATATTGATGTCTGCTCAACCCGGGGCTAGGGGGGGTGAACGGTAGCAAGCATATTTCACTACCGTTCATGAACATTTTCAATCAAACCGAGACTGCAATATTTCGTAACTGTCTTGTTCGGCCGTTTCCAAAGGTCCACTCTCATACTATATATTATGACATAACTTACGGTGTGGGAGTGGAATAACACCATTATATAACATTAGTTATATCAGTATGCAAATAAGCGTAGTTTGCGCGGTCAAAAAAAAATCGATAATGACTATGATCCAATTCCCACGGTTTATGTCGGTTTCGCGTGTTAAAGCGACAGGCAAAATGCAATACAACCCGATATGTGAGTTATGTGATAAAATAGAATATAACATTCGTTCTCATTTATTATTGAATTTATTAAACACATTAGCAAAAATGATATATTGCGAGGCTTTTATGATATAACACTCGGCAAGAGCCCAGCATTATATCATTTTGCCAACTCGTTTAATAAATTCAATAATGAATGAGTACTCATGTAAGATCCTCTATACACTGAACGACTTTAAAAACGCAACAGGGAAATACACTAAGATGACTGACATATTTCAATAGAAATGAGCATAAAAGTACGACCCCCAAAAGCAAAAGTCACAAAACTAATACCCGGTATATACCAATATGCGTAGGAGATTTGTATTGCCGCTAGTGGTGGATATTGTATTTGTGTTTGAATTTAACAAGTTTAATGTTGATCAATTTGAATGAAATTTTCTGCAATTCAACTGTATATTTAGTTAAATAGAACAGATGAAATTAATTTTTTTAATTTCTATTGAAATATGTCAGTTTATTTCCCTATTGCGTTTTTAAAATCGTTCACTGTATATAGCACAGTGGCGTGCTTGTGCATTGTGGCGGCAGTAAAACGTCTCCAAACGCTTGCAATCAGGACTGTTGTTCATTCGATCTTTGGAGATCGCTGATAAGCCCGATACTTATATTTAGATATCGGTGGTACATTTTCAAATGTTTATGTTTTCTTAAAATTTCGATTCGGTGGTTCCACTACTCCGGCGGATAATGGCTCTGGGTATTTTTAAACAACCCATATGATATGTTGTCTGCTTTTTAATTTAGCATTTTGACTGTAACTTGTGATGCGCAGGCTTCATAACCGTTGCTCCCAACTACATTCCATTTTGTTTATTTCGCTATTCGGGACATAGAATTTTGTTAGATACTGGGACCGTACGCCGCTGTACATGGAATTATGAATTATAAGTAGTATGTCCACAGCCATATGCATTCAATCTTCGGGATGGTTAGTATTCTGTACTATTGATTTTTAAAACATTAGTGCTCCGCTTAGGGCGCTCATCACACAAAGTCGAAATGTCACTGCCAAACAGCGTCTGTCTCGCTAAAACTATGAATAATTAAGACTTGCACATGTTTCGCTATAGATAAAATTCATTTGTGAAAACACTTGTTTAGCGTATAAGTGTTATATCAGAGATCGGCGTTCTGGTTAGTCTCATTTGCAGTATTACAGTGCAATTAACGGGATTATTAAAAAGCAAAAAGACACATACACGAACAAACGCACGTCCCACCCAACATGCATGCACACTCACC
This sequence comes from Cyrtodaria siliqua, assembly GCA_037043455.1. Taxonomy (NCBI): domain Eukaryota; kingdom Metazoa; phylum Mollusca; class Bivalvia; order Adapedonta; family Hiatellidae; genus Cyrtodaria; species Cyrtodaria siliqua. The sequence continues at coordinate 110,354 of JAWPHD010005365.1, read as the reverse complement.
ATGCCACATAAATGGAAACTGTTAGCATATGACCTCTCTCTTATAATACTGCACTTGTTTACCTGCAATAGAAGAGTGCCAAACTGAATAATCAGATACGATGAAAGGTATAATTTCTTTATTTAAACAGCTGTACCTGCAGTAACTTGAGTGCGCATTATAATCTAGCAATTATTGCTTGATGAGACAAAAATGGTTAGGCTCTGAACCGTATCAACCGCTGTAACGAATACTCCATATGTTGAGAGAAAAAACATGTCAGAAAGCATTTCGTCTGCAATTTGTATGATTCCAGTCGAGTAATTAATACCTTTTAATTATTCTAACAAATATTGTTGGCATCAAGCATAATAAACTATTACTATTCAAAGCAAGAATGTGCTCTTATGTTCTGTGCCAACTTGACTGCATTACGGTACACTTCATAATACCCATGATGATAATCAACTTTCCCATGACACCGATAAAGTATTAAAATACGACACTAATACTTTTTCTCTATACTAACATCATCGCCTTACGTCACTGTACGACGTCGACAAATCGGTGCGCCATTCCAGGTAACGCGCATATATTCCGGTGATATGGTGGATCATAGCAAGATATTGCAAACTTGACCGAAATAAGGGCGTATCAGAATAAAGTTGATTGTTAATTGCTTCCAAGCAGTAAGGGAATGTTCATATGAAACGTGTATAAAAAATATAAATTTGGAATTCGCCGAACACGAGAAATATAACAAATATTCCAGCCCTGGTTTGACTGAGACTGTTCATGAAAGGTAGTGAAAAATGCTAGCTACCTTTCAAGCCCTCTAGCCCATCTTATCATTGAGTATATTCCTCTGATTATATTAGATAAACAAGTCCATTGGATCATCTGGAACACTGGTACACTGGTACACGTTTACTTTTACATAAGATGAACGAAGCAATGGAACTTGGCGACTTTTTTGCCACTGACCGTTCCAAGGCGGTAGCCCTATTGTCAACTCTTTTGTTTTTGTGATGTGTTATTTGGCCTTTTATTCATTTTTAAATTTGTTCTTTGTTTCTGTGTGTGTTTGTGGTTGACTGTCGTCCTTGAATTCTGCTTTTCCTGTTCGATTTTTATATCTACTTTTTTACAGTCTATGGTGTCATACAGCACATTAATTGTGTGCTCCAAAATGTAAAAACCATAGACAATAATGTGCGATGCTTGCAATAATAACCACTGTTTAAGTTATGTTAAACTATGACAAACGAAACACATCGATATACATATAACTTTCGGTAAACTTGGAATTACATTCAATATAAGACTATTTTTACTGCAAACCAGACAAGGATAGCAAGGTTTAACATATGTGCTGACAAATATGATCTTAAGCGTTGGTGCAGATTTTAAAAAATGACAAAAACTACAGAAATCACAGCACTCAAACGCAATGGAACCGCAGGTCCGCACTGCACCACAAACAAAGAACAAATTAAATGTACAATAAAAAGGACAACACAACACAAAGAGTGTTGAAGATAGGCTTAACGCCTTAGAACGGTCAGTATGCTCAAATTGACTAGACATTGTAAATACAACTACACCATATCAACAGAAAATCTCTAACAATAAAGTCACACGCATCGATGTAAATAAAATTCAAAATGCTGCTTGTTGGCGACGTCAACGCAGAAAATGCCAATTGTATGCAAAAAAAACAACAACAAACAAACAACAATAATCCATCATATAACTGCTTAAGTTAGGAAAAAGGAAAAAGATATACCTCATGTTGTAATTCATGATTTTGATGGATTTTCTTTGAAGTTTCTTATATTCTTAAAGTGACAGTTCGTGCTGAGTTATATGCTCCCGGCCCGGAAATTAGCAACGATATATTTCTGATGATATTCATGATACGGACTTGCCATTAAATGTTCTATTAACGCAACATTAAATAATCATAAACAATGTGGCTAGCTTTATAAACGCAAATGAGTGTTCTTCCCAGAATGCAGTATAAGAAATGAAATGACGAAGTATACTTTCAATCGGTGTTACCGATACTATACATTCAGTGCACAGATATCAATTCATTTAACATGTATTTTTAACATGAAAAATGCATATATTTGCAATTGTTAACTCGTCATTTTGATTTTAAAGGTCAAAATCACAAATTAGAAGACTGACGAAGTTTAGTGCCACAAACTTAAGTATAGTTTCAAACTGAATAGACTCGAATAGACTCAAAGAAGATATAAAAATCAAACAGGAAATATAACATTCAAGGACGACCGTCAACCAAAAATATAGATATAAAAATCGAACAGGAAAAGTAGCATTCAAGGACGACAGTCAACTACAAACACACATAGAAACAAAGAACAACTTAAAAAAAAAAAAGGCCAAATAAGACATCACAAACACAAGAGGGTTAACAATAGGGCTACCGCCTTGGAACGGTCAGTAGTAAAAAAGGACTCTGGGGGTTTAAACCAGTTTCATGGGTGCATCAAACCGCACGCTTACCATAATGGTAACCCAATAAAACGGGGCAGTGTAAATAAAGAAATCCCCGCCATAAACTATTCTCTAATCAACAAGGCAGCATTAATAGCAATAAAGTAAAATACCAAGATGTTTATGAATATATAAATACAATAAACACAAATAGACTAGAAAGCCACAAAGAATGTATTCAGTAATTTGGCAGAACAAGAGAACAAACCATTGAGGGCACGACAAGACAAGATTGCAGACAAACATCAAACGTTACCGTTTGTTTGGGCTTTATGTAGACGGCATCATAGTGTCAACAGTCTGTCCTGTCGTCGCACACTCCAAGAGGAAAGCATAAAGGCGAACTGTAAATGGGTCCACCACCAAGCATGCAGTGCGTTGCAAAGTGATAGGGTCATAACCTCTTATGATGAGCCTTGTAACAAGTTTAAGAAAGATAGTATGAAAGTGATCATGACCAAGGTTCTTGCGAAGTTTGTAAATCATGTCACCATAGATGTCAGGTTGTGATAGTCCTTGTCGCAGAAGAGTTCTTAAATTACTTTTATATTTTAAAAGTTGATCAGGGTTTCGATAATACAAATTTGCAAAGGTTTTTTGAAGTTTATTGTATTGCAACAATTTGTCTATAAACGGTAGTTCCATACATGACGAAAGTATTATCCAATAGGAAAGTCTTCACAATTTTCTTGGCAAGTCCACATAGTGTAATTGTCTATTCTGCTTTAGTAAAAAAACACTTAATAGTGTTACAGGCCAAAATTGTAGTTTTTTCTCTAGCGAACGTTTTTTGAATAAGAGCAATAATATTGTCTTTGATCAGGTGATGTGATAATATATATGTAATTGTATTTAGCGTAGAGACGTCCAAAGTACTTATAGATGAAACTTGACCTTAATTGCACAATTTTATTAAGAACGTCTCATGAATTTTTTATAGACCAAAATAAATTAATCTCAGGATTTTGTGGTGGTGCAGGCACTTGTATTTAAAATAGAGTGGGCTTTATACAGCTTTTGATGTAATTTAGGAATCTAGTACAAAGCACGCATATATGCCTTTATTGAGTCAATCAAAGTACAGTTAGATGCTACGAAAGGCCAAATCCAGTTAAATTCCAGGTGGGAGAAGGTCTACGAGGGGCATTTAAAAAGTTTTGAGACTGGCCTCGTAAAATAAAACATAACATGTTTATTGGCAGATATTCTATTTTAATCCTTCAAAGTATTCGCCCTTAACCATGTTAACAAGAAATCACGTTTTTAAACGAGATATCCATGACCGGAAAGCTGCAGAGTTGTCTCCCTTTGTCTACCCTTCAGACAATGATGTACAGCACCGCAAACAGCGCTTCTCGAGTTATAACGACGTCCAGCGAGCATCTTTGTCAGCTTTGGAAACAGAAATAAAAGAAATATAAAAAGAAGAACATCGAAAGTAGCATTCAAGGAGGACAGTAAACCACAAAACACAGAAACAAACACGCAAACAGACAAACAAGAAGGCAAAATCAATAATAAATGCAAACGACATCACAAACACAAAAAGGGTTAAAGTCACACGGACTAAGATCCGGCGAGTATTGTGAGTGTTGAAGCTGTATGACATGTTAATCCCGAAGAAATTGCTGTACTATAGCACGTTCATGGGTAGATGCATTCTCATGTATGAGATGTATGCACTTTAAACCAGTTCTAGAGATTTTTCGCTGATTTTAAGACCTTGTCCCTATAAAAACATTCCCGTAACAGATTTTCCTGGAGTCCTAGGTATCTGCAAAATTGGTCCCTTTGTCTTGAAGGAAATAGTGTAGAGAACCTTCTTCGCATTTTTTGTCCTTTTGGCAAATACGGGTATATTTTGCCATGTTCTCAGCCTTTGTTTAGTATAAATCCGTATTTGATGTTTAAAATTATATATTCATGTCTACTCACCTCTTATGAGCTCATTTAACCTCCTTTCATCGGCAGTTCCATAGTTGTTCAAGAGTTCTTTACAACATTTCACTCGTTGTGTCCCTTGCTATTTGGTCAATAGATGGGGTACCCACCGTGCACATTGTTTAATTTAAAATCTCATGAACACTTCCCATTGATATGCCCACTGACGCAGCTATTTCAGAAACAGTGTATCTTGAATCTTCCTTTACCATAGCATCAACAGCTACGATATTCCCTGAGAACAATGCAGTCTTTGGTCTTCCAACACTGTGAAGATATTGACGTTGGTTTTTCCCTCTTTGAACACTTTTAACCATGTGGCTTTTGAAATAAGTGCTTTTAACTTTATGAATGATTTTTTTCCCAGATATATTTAAAGTGCAACGCATTTTTATATAAGTCCTAATTTCCGCTTTTTCCACCGGTTTCATAGTTACTACAGAAGATGGTCAGCGTATATGAGTTAACTCTATTCAAAACCGTATAACTCTATAATCCCTTGACAAATTGTACTACACTATTCAGTATACATTGCTATTGAAAATACCTAAAAAAGCACGTAGATATCGTGTATATATCTGACTTAATTTCTACGGAAGCGAATCAGTCTCAAAACTTTCTGAATGCCCCTCATATGACATAAACATGCACGGTTTCGTGACTTGTCATCAAGAAGGGTCGGTGTATTGGTATTACAACAGAGCTATAATCTGTGTCTTTTCTTTAAGCAATAAAATGCATCATTATTTCGATTTGGTTAAATTGGAAAGTATGCATGTCCTTCATACAACTAGTGAATTATAACAGATCAAATTTTAAGTTAAAGCTTTACAGTCCCTATTTTAACTGGTAATAACTCATGAATATGAATGAGCCACGTGTGAAGTAGTTTCAAATCGACGAACACTCCACAAATCGGTATATAAGCAGAAATCGACACGTAAAAATTCACATTTTTATTTAGCCTCCGTACAGTACATGTAACATCGATAAATATACGGCTCTAGAATATATGTGATAAAAAAATAGTTGCCCGGAACGGGATTTGAACCACAGCCTTGCTCTTGTAATAAATACTGATAAAGATGATCCTTTGGGAGCAACAAACACAATTATCACCTTTAAGAGAATAAGGTAGCAGACTCGGTTTTATTGAGTCAGTTCATGAGACACTTAAGTTTTGAAAGATGTACGCTGAACCACTAGACCACTGATATCTATTGTTATGTTGTAGTATTTTAACACTAAATAGGCATTACATAATAGCAAACACTTGCACACAAACTCATCAAGCCCTAAATAACAAGCGGAGATATGGTTGTTTTGTGGTAAAGTATTAGTTTCCTATCGATAACATACAGTATTACACCATATTTGCTCGTGTAAATACTCTATTTCGACATGAGCTGGTGAACTGAAGTTACAAATAAAGACACGCCTACAAAGAAGAAATCGATTAATATAGGGACTCTGTAGCTTTAAGGCGATATCGGCCACACTCGCATAGAAAGTACACGTGCACAATTTAAGCCTTAAAATGTTTTCTTGTTCCTTATAAAATCTACTAAAGGAATAAAAGAAAGTCATCTCGGAAATTTCCGCTATATAATTTATATACTGCACTCTTAATTCCAGGTAATGTTCCAGTGAAATCCCAAGACATTTTGTAAAAAGGGCCACAGCTAGTTATGGTATGGAAAAAGAAAAGTAGCAAACATTTATAACAGCAAAAACGAAAATGAAATTGAAATAACACATATAAATACATTTGAACAAATGGCGAAAATTACTATTTAAATATACTCTGTAAAAGAAGTTTTGGACGATGGCAGTGCTCGAACCCGTACAATGATAGCTGAACCATGACAATCGACCATAACCCTTATTATCTCAGTTGATAATTCACAATAGATCAACAATCAACATAGTTATCGTTTACAATGAAAGTTTGCCAAAAAATAATAATATTTTACTTTGTGTGTTCGCGATATTTTTTAAAAATCAAATCTTGTTTGGAATTTAATGTTTCTGGTACCAAATTAACCGCGTAGGGTAGACCTTGGTTACCAAAAAAAGATACTTAAATGTTGTGCACTAGTTTTATATTTATATGACTTTATATACCCTGATCAAAACGTTTTTTACCGAGTATATAAACAACAATAAAGGAAATGTAATAGAATGTTATAGAATTTTTTTGAAACACAGAATTCATAAATGTTGAATTTCCGCTTTGAACATTCGAGCAATTTAAGTACTGTTTATAATGTAAAGAAATTACAAACATCCTAATAAATACTGGTAAAGGTGATCCTTTGGGAGCAAAAAACACAATTAAGAGAATAAAGCAGCAGACTCGGTTTTATTGAGTCTGTTCATGAGAAGTAATGAAAGAAGCAACAACACTCACGCCCCCTAGCACCGGCTTAAGCGGTATTCTACTTCAAAGCAACCTATATTGGGCTCGTTGATCCCAAAGGACCTGTGCAAATAACACTACTGATTCGTAGTACGGGGAGACTTTTTACAGCCGCCACACTGCACTAAACGAACGCTAGTGTGAATGTTTGCTAAGTTTGCTCACCTGCTTCAGCCAAACGTGTATTCTATCAATAATGAAACTTTTAAGGGATAGCATTTGGTGTTATGTGTTGATCTAGTATTTTTTCGAAAGTAAAGTCTAATATAGCCATATACCACTCGGTTAACAGCATCATATTGTACTGATTAGTATATATTTCGGATGTACGCGCTGTATCAGGCAAAAAGAAACAGTTGACGAAGTATTCGGAAGCCATATCACTTATGCCATTACACAATCGATATAGAATATGATTATTGTGTTAACAAATGAGCCATTACACGGTGTCCCATAAACACTGTGCATATGCATACAGCGGAAAGTGTGCAGGATTTACTTATATAACAGGCTTTGCATATGTGCTGGATTTTCAAAACATTTGCTTCAATTAACGGCTGGGTGCATTCGGTGATTTAATTCATATTATTACATTTCTATGCGTGAAAGATCGGTATTTCTCATCCAAGAATATTCATAATCGCTAAATATTAATAACTAACTCAGAACACAATAATAACTAACGTTGCTAACTTAGAACACATTAATAACTAACGTTGCGACGTTGAGTCGTAACGTCAACAAAGTGTTGCTGACGTCGACGTCATCCGCCGATAACGTTCAATAAAGCGAATATTTGTTTGCAAAAACGTAATTTAAAATGTAATAACTAGATTATTTAATTGCTGGGATCGATTATTGGGTAATCCTTCACTTGATGGTAGACGTGCTTTGTTTTTTCACGCACTTGCGTGCTCTCGTTCGTGAAAAAAACACACGTCTACCACTCGTGAAGGATTTCCCTATAATCGATCCCAGAAGTTAAATAATCTCTATTTACAATACAACACCTCTCAATATATGTCCGTATCTTCTTCGTTAATGTTGAAAACAAACATATCTTGAACAGCACATGCCATATGAAATTTCGGCTGATCACGTAGATAGCTAACTCGATATAGGATGACAAACAGCAATTCTCGTACACATAAGCCATTTCGTATTCGTTATCAGTTTCGTTTGACTGTTGATTTAATTCGTTTGTGCATGTGACAAAGGCCTTAATGTGAACAAACGAAATAATCATTCATCTGAAAGAGGGATTAACCTCATCTTTCCTTAAATCTCATGATTCTAAGAGAATAATATAGAACAAACAAAATATATACGTTATTAAGATGCAATCATTCAAATGGCATTTTGTTAGATTAAACGTGCATTAGAAGAATAAATCTTTCTCTTTTTATATTTAGTTAGAAATGGAACAATATTACGAGATGTACCAGGATTAGACGTTTATATACTAAAGAAAAAAAGAATCGCAACTCGTGAATTTCCTCTATTCATTGTATGTATAATATGATGCTGTTAATATAATGGTACGTGGCTAAATTAGACCTTTCCTTTCGGAAAACAACAACTAAAACAACACATAACACGCTTAACGATTATCCATTCAAAGTTTCATTGTTGATAGAATACGCGTTTGGCTCAAACAGTGAGCAAACTTAGGATGTAACAGTTTGAAATCTCTTAACATTTATAAGTACAGTACTGAAATGGCTCAAATTTTCAAAGCTTTTCTGTTCTATTTTTCAATTATCTGCACCCATTTTTTGCCAAAACATATTGGGATTTCTCTGGAACTGTACGTGAAAGTAAGTGTGCAGTTTATAAAAAATCCCGAGTTGCGCTTCTTTTTTTGCTTTGGTATAGTTTTGAGAAAGCCGTTGGTCTCGTATATTATTAACTTATGTTCTCCTGTGGTAGCTATTGTAAGAAATAGGTGTCTGCATTAAATAAAATACCATTTATCATTGCCTAGAAACAAATATCGATAAACATAGTGTAGCATGTGGCGTTAAATGCTGCCAAAATTAAAGGAAATATACGTACTTTCTTCTAAATGGTTTAATTCTATTGGAAAGGCTTTAAAAAAGCGAGAAATGAATAGGCGCTAGTGTTAAAGTTGAGATTAGATATGTTTCTTGTATGGTGGAGTATTTTGTTTATAATTCCACTTTAATACAATAGCTTTGTTTATTCATTTAAATAATATCCTTTTTTGAATAAATATAGTTTTAAAATATTACTTTGAACGTCAAGAATAAAACATAAAACGAAATAACATTTTGATATCAAAAACGTAAAACGATTGCAACGAGTTTAACCGCTCATATGGCTTATCTACAAGTATTTAACCTATTAATTCCGCCTTGTTTGCTAGAGAATATAACCTGGCGGGGATATCTTTATTTACACTGTCCCGATTTATTTGGATGACAATATAATAATAATGAGGTTTGGTGCACTGTAGAAGCTTGTTTAAACTCCAGCGGCTTTTTTTATCACTGACCGTTCCAAGGCGGTAACCCTATAGTCAACCCGTTAGTGGTTGTGATTCCACTTGCCTTGCTTAGTATCATTGCAATTGTTTGTGTTTTAATGCGTGTTTTAATGCGATGCACTGCATGTTTAGTGGTAGACGCATTTACAATTCGCCACTAAGCTTTCCGTTTTGCTTATGTGATGACCGGACAGATTGGCTATGATGACGTCTACCTAAATCCTCAAAGGACGGTTGCGTTTAATGCTTGTCTTATATATTGACTTGTCATATCCTTAATAGTTTGTTCTCTTGATGCTCTGCCTTCTGTCAAATCATTGTGGCTTTCTAGGCTTTATATTCATATATATATGATCAATTATGTGTTATACCTATACAGCCTATTAATGCTGCCTTGTTTGTTAAAGATTATAAGTTATACATATACCTCGTTGTCAATAGGTTTAGAAACGGTGTACATATATTGTAAAATATGTCTATAGTTTGCGGGATAGCTACTCTAAGTCATGAGAAAAAAGGACATCATAACACTTCTGTCATATACTCGACGGACACTTTTTCCAGGTTGAAATGCTGATTCCTTGAGTGACATATGGATTCTTATAATCTCCAACATTTTGTGAATTCGTCTTAGACGATTTTTACTGCGCGTTGTCGAAGTAATTAAGTAAAAATCGGAACATCCCCACACCTGTCAAAGCCATTTTTTTAAATTAAAATTACCAAGATTGGCATTGTAATATAAGAGAAACATCGCTAGTGATCGTAATCAATACTGTGTACAACAAATAATTAAAGTACTTATTCTAGCAGAACAAAACAAATGTTTACCACTGTTGACATATTTGCGCTGTTACAATTGGCAGTATACGTAAAGTAGAACAAATATTAAGTAAAAGTACAAATTATTAATTCTATAGTAGAATCGCGCTACTTTTTTTCATAGTTTAGGTCAATTTCAAATTTCCAATAGGCTAACCGCCCATGAGAATATACATACAAATATACACATATATGGCAAACATATCTTCAAATTAAACAGCCAATAATTATAATATATAATGAACTTCTTCATTGTTAGGAGAAGCTTTTTTAACTAAGTATAATTATATATGTGCATGTCCGCATAACATACTAACTGTTAATAATTATACATGTATATTCTTACATGCCATTCGTGATTGCATATAGTTCATAGCTTTTATTTGTATGAACACGTAATTTTAAGTAAATGTTTAGCAACCAGGTATCCATATGCAGGTAAACATACATATTATTAGCAACGCTACAACAATTTTAATACATGATACAGCATATAGTTTTCAAGACTTGGCAAACATAGTCTCGTTCCTTTTATTAAAGGTTTTATTTATGAAAATGGCGGAATTGCATACACGGCTGGTGTAATAGGTTCAGGACCAATCACGTTAATGAAACTAACCCGCTAAATAACGGCAAAATTACACTACAAAACTGTCAATCAAAAATCTATCCAGTTTTTTTTTTAGGTCGTATAACAATATATATATGTGCTAATTAAAAGTAGAGTTTTTTTAAATACCCGTGATTGACTATGCGTAAAATGAGTTGGGAACTCTTAATTGGTTAAAGCCGTTTATATTGTGTCTACATGTATATAGTTTGGATTCTAAAAATGTGCCAGTTACGTATATACCTCGTTGTTAGTAGGTTCAGAAACGTTGTACATATGTTGTAAAATATGGCTGTTGTTGGCGTCATAGCTACTTTAAGTTAAATGTGTCATTTACTTTTTTCATTGTAGTTGAACTTTATTTTCATTCCACCTCTTTTAATAATTTTAGAATGGCATAGTTAAAATTATGATTTCATGTAATGTTTTAATACACTATACAACACACCTAGAACATTTGATTTGTTTTTAAACTAAGTGAATAGTTTAGTTTAATCATAATTTATTGTCATTGTCATGTTTCCAGTTATACATTTTGTTTTGTAGTATAATATTACAAACCTCACACTTACCCTACTGTCATCTCAATAAAACGGGACAGTGTAAATAAAGAAATCCCCATTTCCAGGATTTCAGAAGGGTCAATCATAGAGTCCCACGAGGTTGTCCAGTCAACGCATAAGCGAACATTGAAGCGAAGTGACTGAATGTAGAATGAGCAATCAAAAAGGTCGTTTTCCTTTTCTTACAAATTTCCTGATTAAATTTGTAAAGTGGTAAGGAAACCCTCCACATTTCTTTTATTTTCGGAATTTATGTCTCACATCTCCATAAAATGAAGGCGGCTGTGATATTCTTAGTCGTAAACATGTTGTTTGTCGGTTTTGAACTTCTCAAGTAGGTTTTCGTTGCGGCAATCGAACTTTGAGAAAGATCTACGTAGTTTTTGAATAAATAAAACCTTGCTGAAGAAGTTTACTTGTAATAACTTGATTTCGATTATTGAATTCCGTAACATCATTACAACCTCTAGCAAATGGAATGAGCTAAAAGATATAAACCACATAGGATGTAGCGTTGTGGCTTTGAAGTAGGATACCGCTTAAGCCGGTGCTAGGGGCATGAGAGGTATTGCACCTTATATTACCTCACATTAACAGACTTAATCAAACCGAGTCTGCTACTTTTCTTGTTTGTGTTTATTGCTTTCAAGGGATCCCCATTCAGTATTTATTGTAATTTCTAAGTTATAAACTTATTGTTTACTCAAAATGTAAATATTCATAAAATGAGGTTTAGTTTTTCTTGTCATATTTTCCTTAACTTTAGTAACAGTTTGACATAAAACCTACCACAAAAAACTATAATGTTTACGGATTCGAATAATCAGACTTAATGCAAATGGGTTACGCGTAATGCATCTGGAAATAAGATGCTGGATACAAACAGAAGTTGTTGTTTTTGCAACATATTAACCCTATCTTGCTATTTAATTTCCTTTGTCTGGAACATAATATGATAAACGTAACGCGTCGTAGGATGAAACATTACCGGCCATAGATATAATGTACGAAACCAAATAAAAACGAAGTGAGAAGTTCTTGAAATGCAACAGATGTAGTTTCATTTTCAATAAACAGTGTCATCCAATGTCAATGATGTTTTATTTGTTGTCTGGTGTTCGTAAATCCAGATATTGTAACTCTACACAAGAGGGAAATGAACAAGTATTACTTCGCAACTTCATATACTAAATGCCAAAAGAAAGCTCCACTTTTATAATTTTACTTTTTGTTGTGTTTATAGTTATTTGTTTAATTGTAGTTACATTTAAAAAATAATAATATAAGTTTTTTTCTTCGTTGGATATGTTAACACGGAGCAGCTTCAAACATCCAGATATATTGATAATGCTTATGAACACAGTATGCGTAATATTTGTAGGTTCAAAATGGTGTTTTCTATGTTTTCACGTGTACGTAGTTGACTCCAAGTTAACAGGCTGACTCCAAATTTGCGATATTGAAATATTTGTTCAAATAATTTATGTTAAAGTTATATCTGGTATGACTGTACTGTACGTGACATTGTTTCAATATTCGAGATAACAATAATTTTAAGTACATTCTTCTAATTATTTAATATGCACAACGAATTGATGAGTAAACATGACAGATCATTTTACGTTTTCGTCTTAGTTAAAAACAGTGTTAGTCAGTTATTAATGGAATAATTAATAAACTCAATAAATCAGCAGCACACTTGAGCAAAAAATACTGTTGACAAAACATTTAACGTGTGCTAGTTGTAATTTAGACGAATAGGAAGAACATGAAATAAACTAGTCAGAATGTTACTGTATAGTTTATGTTATTCGAAGATAATGTCATCGACATAGTTCACCATATCAAGACAATTATTACACTGATACTGAAATGATATTTCTATCTGAATAATAGAGTAGATAATCAGTATTGAATAGTAAGTATCTGAAGCAGGTTTCTAACACTTAAATGGCATGGTATATTTACTTAAATTGCATATGTTTCTTTTTGCATAGATTTCTTTTGGCATTAGTATATTTATTTAAATTGCATAGGTTTCTTTTTGTATTTTATTTACACGAGCATATTTGTGTTTTATTTATAATCCCTATTGATGCTGCCTTGTTGGTTAGAGATTAGATCATGGCGGGGAATTCTTTTTTTACCTGTTTTAATGGGATGAAGAAGTGGAGGTGTGAGGTTTGGTGCACCCTAGAACCGGTTTAAACCCCCGGTGACCTTTGTTGCCACTGACCTTTCCAAGGCGGTAGCCCTATGGTCAACCATTTTGTGTTTGGGATGCCGTTTAAATTAAAGTTTTGCAAATTGTTAAATACATTTCAGAGGAATTTTTAGTGTTGTGCTATAATTAAGTTGTTAAGGGTTTATATTCAACCCTCGATCATATACACGCATTTGGAAACGTTAATTGCGATGTGTTTTTTTTATAGAAACAAATCCAGGATTATGTCTTTGAAAAACGTTTTTTATGTCATTTACCGAATTATGCCATTTGCTCATGTTGCCTAATTCGTTTAGTGATGTCTTTAGTGTGATACAATATACGGAAGCGACTTGGGAATTTCCGCTATATATTCTACATACTGCACACTTAATTCCACATAATATTCCGAATCCCAAGATGTTTTGTAAAAAAACGAAGTTGCAGTTAGTTAGAAAAAGGACACAACTGTGATGTTGCAGACGTTTAAATCACAGTGCACTTTGTAACAGGAAAATCATAAATGTTGAAGTTCCTCTTAGGAAAATTGAGTCTGTTAACGTAAAGCGTTTTGTAAAATTGTGCATCCTAAGTTTGCGCATATGCTTGTGTTAAACGCGTACTCTGTCATTAATGAATCTTTGAAGTAATACGATTTGCTGTGTTATGTGTTTTTTCCCGTAGCCATTCGATTAACAGCAGCATATTGTACATACAATATATATCAATTTGGTCTATAAAAACAAACATGTATAATTTTAAGCAATACTCGAGGTATGGAGTCTAAATCAAGAAATACCAAACCGCGCATAGAGGATAGAACATTAAAATCAGCTCCATCTTAATATTATCAATGACATGATTACAGTAAACAGCCAGAAATTTAATCATATACAAATCTATCAAAATCCATTATTTTATTAAAATTGATTGTGTTGCCTACCGATTCATTCGAGTTTTGAAAATTAAAACAAAGTAATGCTATCTATAATTGCATTTTTGATAGCAAAATTGCACGATAAACAACTATAACACGGATTTAAATATAAGGAGGTAAATGTGATGGCACACCATCTGAACTAGTTTAACCACTTAACGACTGAAACTGAACTATCGACGTTGTCGTTTATCGTTGACGTTGTCGTTTATTTGGAAATGTACAAGTTCACGAAGCATGCATCGACGGAGTGTAAGTAGGCAAATGGAAGATAGAGTTCACCCTAGAACCTGGTTTAAACCCCCAGAGGCCTTTTTGCCACTGGCCGTTCCAAGGCGGTAGCCCTCTTGTCATCCATTGTGTGTATGTGATGTCTTAGCTCGCCTTATATTTGCTTTTTATTTTTGTTGTTCTTTGTTTGTGTGTTTGTGGTTGACTGTTTTGAATGCTAATTTTCCTGTTCGATTTTTATGTACTTTTTAGTAAATGAGATATTACACTGCACGATTATTTATAACGAAGAATGCGTGTTCAGTGTAGAGCTACGAATAAAGCTTAACCAAAAATATCCTCCATGACATGCATCGTATTTTACTAGTCATATATTCAGGTTAGATAAAACAAGAAAACACACCTCCAAGAACTAAAGAGAACAGTATCTAACTCGTCTCATAAACACACGAAATAAAACCGAGTCTGGTACTTTATTGTCTTGGTTGTGTTTGTTGCTTCCAAAGATCTCCCTAATCAGTATTTATTAGAAACGACGTAGTATTACGTATTTTCTTAGAAAACAGATAATAGCCGCGTTAATAATCGTATTTGATAAATGCGATACTATTCAGATATTTCCCACATATTTGTTAAAAGCCAAATAAATGTAAGATGGCTATTTATCACATTAAATCCGTATTCATCCAACGAATGTATTTAATCATTTATTTGAATGGGACGGTAAATTCCATATGAATTCAGATAATGGAACACTGATTATATCTGTCTTATTATTGGACAGAACCCAAATATTGTTTATTTATTTCTGGAACTGCATTACGTGTCATAGTTTTTAAAGTTTACTCACCAAACAAAAGAGTACCTCTGTTTTGCTGGTATTCCAATAGGTCCGTTGTGAGGGCTTAGTTCAGCTCGAACAACGCTTTAATGTTTTTTGGTTATTTCTGAGATAGTCTTAGACAGACGTGTACTTGTGTATCCCCTGACATGTTGGATGTTTCCCTTACACTTCGTGTTTACTTGCGAAATATAAGATCACTGATATATGAACTGGTTTTTATAATGAAAAACAATATTCATGTTTAAACACTTTTTGGTAATGTGTATGTTACAAAATAAACAAAGTATATAACTGCAAACTATACTGAAACAAATAACTAACGCACCAGTAGACAGTACTTTTAACGTATGAACGTATTCATCAAAAAGCACTTATGACTTCTCTACACTATATACAACCTAACCATGTCACCTTATTAAAGACAAGCTAATTTCTCTTATTCAAAAAACATTCGCTAGAGAAAATACTACATTTTTGGCATGTAATAATATTAAAGCGTTTTTTACTAACGGCAGTTTAGACAATTATACTATGTGGACTTGCTATGAAGTTTGTGAAGCACTCATCTTCCTATTAGATAATATTTTCGTCAGGTATGGAACCACCGTTTATAGACAAATTGTTGGTATCCCTATGGGTACGAACTGTTCACCACTTTTCGCAGATTTGTTTTTATTTTACTATGAAAGAGATTTCATGTTGAGTTTTTCACCAGATACCCGGGCAGATGTTATTGAAGCCTTTAATGACACCTCTCGGTATTTGGATGACATATTGAACATTGACAACCCTTTCTTTCCAACTATGGTTAATAATATGTATCCTAAAGAACTTCAGCTTAACACAGCTAATACATCTGATAATAACGCTTCTTTTCTTGATTTAGATCTCTCGATTGAAAATGGTGAAATAATTAGCAAAATATATGACAAGAGAGATGATTTTAATTTTGACATTGTTAATTATCCCCACTTGGATGCGGATGTTCACCGAGCAGTTCTTATGGGGTGTAGGTGTCTCAATTTATTCGTTTTTCAAGAGCTTGTACTCGAGTTGAGGACTTTAATATTCGTAATCTTTGTATAACTAAAATGCTACTCAATCAGGGTTACCGTTTCCATAAACTTAGTAAAACCTTTGCAAAATTTTATTATCGTAACCCTGATCTTCTTTCCAAATATAAAAGTAATTTAAGGACGCTTTCGCGACAAGGACTATCACAACCTGACTTCTATGGTGATGTGATTTATAAACTTCGTAAGATTCTTGGTCATGATCACTTTCATACTATCTTTGTTAAACTTGTTAACAAGTTTATCAAAAGAGGTTATGATCATATCATTGTGTAACGTGCTGGATGCTTGGTGGTGGACCAAAACAGAAATTTGAAAACAACATTTATATGTAATTTATTTAAAAGCAATGTGAGAAACATCTCACACATAAAACCGTTGACACTACGGGTGGGAATATTAGCGATTACCTGGACAAGAAGCCCGATTGAGTTCAGCTGCAAGACGAATTCTAGGTTATTGTTTTTACACGAGCATATTTGTGTTTTACTTATATTGCCTATTGATGCTGCCTTGTTGGTTAGAGATTAGATCGTGGCGGGGATTTCTTTATTTACACTGTCCTGTTTTAATGGGATGACAGTAGGGTACGTGTGAGGTTTGTTGCACCCTAGAACGGGTTTAAACCCCCAGTGGCCTACTTTACCACTGATCGTTCCAAGGCGGTAGCCCCTATTGTCAGCCCTTTTGTGATTGTGATGTCGTTTGCTTTTATTATCACTTTTGCCTTCTTGTTTGTCTGTTTGCGTGTTTGTATCTGTGTTTTGTGGTTGACTGTCCTCCTTGAATGCTACTTTCCCTGTCCGATCTTTTATATTTCTTTATTATATGCCGACTGGTACCGTTGGAGACAGGTGAGTTGAGATTTTTTAATTTACAGTCGTTATTGACAAGATATTTGTTTCGTTCAGAATGAAATTTGTTTTGATTTATTGATTGTTATTATTGAGATACTAAAGGTATTGTCTACTGCTACGTTATCTGTTTGGTTCAGTATATATTACTATGCATATATAACTAAAATGATGCGACAAAATACGTATAAACTCATATGAAATGTACAGGAAAATGTGTATGTGAATTCCACCTGATATAAAATTAAATATGATTTCGCTCGAAAAGACCTAACTCAAATATAGACATTTGATAATATTTTATTTTATTTTGAAAGAAGCAAAACTACACACGAAGTTCGCATGAGAGCTTAACTATTGAATTTTATATTATTTAGTTTTACGTGAAATATTGATAGTGTGGGCTTAACTTGGGCATGTCTGTTTCTTCAAAGTTAATCAGTAATGTATTACTTGTATGACACATCAATAATTATGAAAACAAAAAACAAATAGTAGCCCCTGCTATTACACCAACTGTTTAGATGCTTTCCAAACAGTGTAACGCGATAAGAGTAGTTGCTATGCGTTGAGAACTATGCTACTTGGCTTTATTGCGGTACACCGGTTGATACACGTGTTACGTCACAATTATCAGTATGTGTGTGCTACACCTGCGAACCTGTAACGGCGTCGAATATTATAAATTAGAGTAATATTAATGTAGTTTCTATGGGAATATTCCACGCTGTCAATTTCCTTTCTTCCAGAGCCGAAGGGGAAATAAGTTTAAATAAATAAAACAGCTTGGCATATTCTCATATACTCTGCAGGGAATCAGTGTAAAACATTCATTCCTATCTGTACTGATAGATTCACACATTTGCAAAACAAAACATTGCGACGAATAAGGCATTCTTTTAGGCATGACGTCGCTAATTACCGCTACGTATGGAACAACATAATTATGGAACTTTTTTTTTGCAGTGTTTATCGAAAGTATTTGAAATAAGTAAACATATGGTGGAAAATGTTATCTTTCAATGATAGGTTTTGAATTTTCAGTCCCTTTGACTTCCTCAGTTCTGACGAATTCTCACAGTGAAAGGCTACGCGACAGAGTGAGCGTTTGGTTTGTATTGGCGCTTAGCCAGTCAAAATGATAATATGTATATAGAACGGGGAACACTATCGAGATGATGCGAGCTATTTTAATTATCATGATTGCCTTGTTTCTTTTTGAAAGTCTTCTTATTTTGATTTTCTCACCCCAACTCCATTCACTGTAAATATATTTATCTTATTAATAATTAAATGCCATGGTTTGTTCCAAATCAGTGGAAATGTATCCATTCACTGTAAATATACGTATTTTATTCATAATTAAATGCCATGGTTTGTTCCAACTCAGTGGAAATGTGTATCCACTTATCTAAATACTGTTTCCACTTAGTGCAGGTACTGTGTAAGACTGTACTAAACAAATGATGTCAAGCGGAATACAGCGCCAAAGCAATCAGACATTGTAGCATGGACACACGAAATTCCTTATGTATCTGCACATCTTTAAATCGTTTAATTGAAAATAACACCTGTCAGAATAAATGGTGTAGTCTAACTGTCGGTAATTGGAAGTTAGAGTATGGCAGACAGCTGAAATAGACATGCTACAAAACAAATAGGGTATCGTCCCATCTCGTTGGTTGATTTAAACACTTTGGTGGGCTACGCCCATATCGATGTCTAAATCAACCAACTCGATGAGACCATATTCTATCTATTGCTTGTTCACGAGTTGTTGGGTTTAACATGATAGACCGGACAATGTGTTGCGGAGAATGAGCCGCAACTTTTATTGAAGGAGACTTTATCTTCTCCTTATGTGAGTGTTGCCGACTGTACAGATATCTCCATATCTCCGTAAAGGCATACTGTGAGACTCCTCCTTATCAGATCAGGTTATTATAGCCAGGGTTAACGGTATAAACATTTTGAATTTCGCGACAATACTGTCGCAACAGTCGTTAAATGGTCGCACATTTTGTTTAATGGCGACGATAAATGCGGTTAAACGACCGATATATCGTCACAAACTCAACCTTTCAATACCGTTTCTAACGCATGTCAGTGTTTTTGACTGTTTTTCTCGCAAATTCTTTCAAATAAAACTAAGGACGTCACGTTTTTGACAGTTTAATATCACATGACTGGATTTGCGACGGGTTATACATTATTTAATAGTTGCATATTTTTGAATGTCAAGCATTCGATTGCAAGATTTTTGTCAAGTGTATATACGGCCTAAAACAACGTTTTTAGTAAGAAATATTCTTAGGAACATGAGGTTTTGTATATCAGCATAGCAACAGCTACGACAATCACAAATGTTACATTCGCATATCACATTGAAACGAATTGTTGTTTAACGGATCATCATTATATTATGTATTATGTTATTTCGGACTGCCCATATATATTATATAGTAGTGAAAATCATACATCGAATGAAACAACCTGTCAAAACACTTGACCTAGAAAGAGTTCACGAACAATAGATGCAAAGTAAATAGGGTATGAAACATTATTTTTCAACAGTGCCTTACAGCTTAATACTCTAAACCAGTTTTCGCCTTCTGTACTATTGATTTTATGAATATTGAGGTCTGCTCAACCCGGGGCTAGAGGGTGTGAACGGTAGCAAGCATATTCACTTCCGTTCATGAACATTCTAAATCAAACCGAGACTGCAATATTTCGTATTTATCGTGTTCAAGCCGCATCCAAAGGTCCACTCTCATACTATTGTTTATCACATAAATTAAGGCGTGGGAGTGGAATAACACCATTCTATATTTTCGATATAACATTAATTATATCAGTATGCAAATAAGCGTAGTATGCGAAAAATAATCGATAATAACTATGATCCAATTCCCACGGTTTATGTCGGTTGCGCGTGTTAAAGCGACTGGCAAAATGCAATAAAACTCGATATGTGAGTTATGTGATAAAATAGAATATATCATTTGTTCTCATTCATTATTGAATTTATTAAACTCGCAAACATGATATAATGCTCGGACTTTATCATATAATGCTCGGCAAGAGCCTCGTATTATATCATTTTGCCAACTCGTTTAATAAATGCAATAATGAATGAGTACTCATGTAAGATCCTTTATATATAGCACAGGGACGTTGCTTGTGCATTGTGGCGGCAGTAAAACGTCTACCCGCGCTTGCAATCAGGACTGTTATTCATTCGATCTTTGGAGATCGCTGAGTCCGATACTAATATTTAGATTTGGTAGTACATTTTCAAATGGTCCGATCTTTTTATATTTCTTTTTATGAATCCTTACTTAAATTTCGATTCGGTGGTTCCACTTCTCCGGCCGATAATGGCTCTGTGTATTGTTAAACAACCCATAGGTTATGTTGTCTGCTTTTTAATTTAGCCTTTCGACGGTTACTTGTGATGCGCAGGCTTCATAACCGTTGCTCCTAACTAAATTCCATTTTGTTTATTTCGCTCTTCGGGGCATAGCATTTTGTTAGATACTGGGACCGTACGCCGCTGTACATGGAATTATGACTTTAAAAGTAGCATGTCCACAGCCATCTTCGGGATGGTTAATATTCTGTACTATTGATTTTATGAATATTGAGTTCTGCTCAAGCCGGGGCTAGTGGCGTGAACGGTAGCAAGCATATTTCACTACCGTTCATGAACAGTCTCAATCAAACCGAGACTGCAATATCTCGTATTTATAGTTTTCGGCCGATTCCAAAGGTCCATCCTCATACTCTTTTATAAGACAGTTAGAAACATAAAACATTAACATACAGCAATACAGCTGTGGAAACATACAATACAATAAAGAAAACAAAACAACTAAAACATTAGTGTACCGCTTTGGGCGCTCATCAAACAAAGTCTAAATGTCACTGCAAAACAGCGTCTGTCTGTCATTTGTGAATTTTTGTTTAGTGTATAAAAAAGTATGACAATGGACCTTTGGAAACGGCCGAGCACGACACATACGAAATATTGCAGTCTCGGTTTGATTGAGACTGTTCATGAGCGGTAGTGAAATTATGCTAGCTACCGCTCACTCCCTCTAGCCTTTTTACTGTTGTATATCAGAGATCTGCGTTATGTTAATCTTATTTGCAGTAGTACAGTGTAATTAACGGGATTATTAAATAGCAAAAAGACACACACAAACGAACACACACACCACCCAACATGCATGCACACACGCACTCACGCACACTCACCAAGCCACAGAAATGGAAACTGTTAGCATATGACCTCTATAAGACTAAACTAGTTTACCTGCAATAGAAGAGTGCCAAACTGAATAATCAGATACGACGAAAGGTATAATTTCTTTATGGAAACAGCTGTACCTGCAGTAACTTGAGTGCGCATTATAATCTAGCAGTTATTGCTTGATGAGACAAAAATGGATAGGCTCTGAACCAATCGCTGTAACGAATACTCCATATGTTGAGAGACAAAAAGCGTCAGAAAGCATTTCGTCTGCAATTTTTATGATTCCAGTCGAGTAATTAATACCTTTTAATTATTCTAACAAATATTGTTGGCATCAAGCATAATAAACTATTACTATTCAAAGCAAAAATGTGCTCTTATGTTCTGTGCCAACTTGACTGCATTACGGTACACTTTAAACAATCAACATAATTTGATTTACGCAGAAACATATATGCCGACGGGATATTATTCTCAAATGATCTTAGCATTCACTAAAGTCTTTATAATACCCATAATGATAATCAACTTTATAATACCCATGACGATAATAAACTTTATAATATCCATTATGTAATCAACTTTATAATACTCATGACGATAATCAACTTTATAATACCCATGATGATAATCAACTTTATAATACCCATGATGATAAACAACTTTATAATACCCATGACGATAATCAACTTTATAATACCAATGACGATAATCAACTTTATAATACCAATGACGATAATCAACTTTATAATACCCATGATGATAATCAACTTTCCCATGACACCGATATTAAAATACGAAACTAACACTTTTTCTCTCTACTAACATCATCGCGTTACGTCACTGTACGACGTCGACAAATCGGTGTGGCATTCCAGGTCACGCGCTTATATTCCAGTGATATGGTGGATCATAGCAGGATATTGCAAACTTGACCGAAATAAGGGCGTATCAGAATAAAGTGTATGGTTAATTGCCTCCAAGAAGTAAGGGAATGTTCATATGAAACGAGTATGAAAGGAGAAATTTGGAAATAGCCGAACACGAGAAATATAAAAAATATTGCAACCTCGGTTTGACTGAGACTGTTCATGAAAGGTAGTGACAAATGCCAGCTACTTTTCACACTCTCTAGCCCACCTTATCATCGAGTATAGTCCTCTGATTATATTAGATAAATAAGTCCAGGAGATCAACTGGTACACTGGTACACGTTTACGTTTACATCTAATGAACGAAGCAATGGAACTTAACGACTTTGGTTTAAACCCCCAGCGGCCTTTTTTGCCACTGACCGTTTAAAGGCGGTAGTCTATTGTCAATTCTTTGTTTTTGTGATGTGTTATTTGACCTTTTATTCATCTTTAAATTTGTTCTTTGTTTCTTCGTGTCTTTGTGGTTGACTGTCGTCCTTGAATGCTGGTTTTCCTGTTCGATTTTTGTATCTATTTCTACAGTCTATGTTGGCATACAGCAGACTAATTGTGTGCTGCTAAATGTGAAAACCATACACAATTATGTGCGATATTTGCAATACTAACCACGGTTTACATCATGTTAAACTATGACATACGAAACACATCGATATGCATATAACATGGAATTACATTCAATATAAGACCAGTTTTACTGCAGACCAAACAGAAAGCAAAGTTTAACATATGTGCTGGAAAATATGATCTTAAGCATGGGTGCAGAGTTTAAAAAATAACAAAAACTGTCCTACAGAAATCACAGCACTCAAACGTAATGGAACCGTATGTCCGCACTGCACCACAAACAAAGAACAAATTAAATATACAATGAAAAGGACAACACAACACAAAGAGTGTTGAAGATAGGCTTACCGACTTAGAATGGTCAGTATGCTGCTAAATTTCAAAACGCTGCTTGTTGGTGACGTCAACGCACAAAATGTCACTTGTATGCAAAAAAAACAACAATAAACAAACAACAATAATCCATCATATAACTGCTTTAATTAGGAAAAAGTTATACCTCATGTTGTAATTCATGATTTTACTGGATTTTCGTGGAAGTTTCTAATATCTTAGAGTGACAGTTCGTGCTGAGTTATATGCTACCGGCCGGAAATTAGCAACGATATATTTTTGATGATATTCATGATACGGGTTTGTCATTAAATGTTCTATTAATGCAACATTGAATAGTCATAAACAATGTGGCTATCTTTATAAACGGAAGTGAGAGTTCTTCTCAGAATTCAGTATAAGAAATGAAATGACGAAGTATACTTTCAATCGGTGTTTCAGATATTATACATTCAGGACACAGATATCAATTCGTTTAACATGTATTTTTAACATGAAAAATGCATACATTTGCAATTGTTGTCTCGTCTTTTTGATTTTAAAGGTCAAAATCACAAATTAGAAAACTGACCAAGTTTAGTGCCACACACTTAAGTATAGTTTTAAACTGAATAGACTCGAATAGACTAAAATAAGATATAAAAATCGAACAGGAAAAGTAGCAATCAAGGGCGACAGTCAACCACAAACACACATAGAAACAAAGAACAACTTTTAAAAAAAGTCCAAATAAGACATCATAAACACAAAAGGTTTGCCATTAGGGCTATCGCCTTGGAACGGTCAGTGGCAAAAAAGGACGCTGGGGGTTGAAACCAGGTTCTAGGGTGCACCAAAGCTCACGCTTACCATAATGTTATCCCAATAAAACGGGACAGTGTAAATAAAGAATTCCCCGCCATAAACTGTTCTCTAATCAACAAGGTAGCATTAATAGCCATATAAGTAAAACACGACGATGTTTATGTTTATATAAATACAATAAAAACAAATATCCTAGAAAGCCACAAAGAATGTACTCAGGGACTTGGCAGAACAAGAGAACAAACCATTGAGGGCACGACAAGACAAGATTGCAGACAAACATCAAACGTTACCGTGTGTTTGGGTTTGGTGTAGACGGCATCATAGTGTCCACAGTCTGTCCTGTCGTCGCACAATTAAAGAGGAAAGCATACATGCGAACTGTAAAAGGGTCCATCACCAAGCATACAGTGCGTTGCAAAATGATAGGTTCATAACCTCTTTTGATGAACCTTGTAACAAGTTTAACAAAGATAGTATGAAAGTGATCATGACCAAGGTTCTTACGAAGTTTGTAAATCACGTCACCATGGAAGTCAGGTTGTGATAGTCCTTGTCGCAGAAGAGTTCTTAAATTACTTTTATATTTTAAAAGTAGATCAGGGTTACGATAATACAAATTTGCAAAGGTTTTTTGAAGTTTATTTTATTGCAACAATTTGTCTATAAACGGTAGTTCCATATATGACAAAAGTATTATCCAATAGGAAAGTCAATGCTTCACAATTTTCTTGGCAAGTCCACATAGTGTAATGGTATATTCTGCTTCACAAAAACAACACTTAATAGTGTTACAGGCCAAAAATGTAGTTTTTTCTCTAGCGAAAGTTTTTTTGAATAAGAGCAATAATATTGTCTTTGATCAGGTTATGTGACAATATATATGTAATTGTTTATAATGTAGAGAAGTCCTAAGTACTTATAGATGAAACTGGACCTTAATTGCACAATTTATTAAGAACGTTTCATGAATTTTGATAGACCAAAATAAATTAATCTCAGGATTTTGTGGTGGTGCAGGCACTTGTATTCGAAATAGAGCGAGCTTTATACAGCTTTTTATGTAATTCAGGAATCCAGTACATAGTTGGCAGTTTGGTTTGCTTTTCGTCTACCCAAGTCTGAAAACATACCTGTAAAATACGCTTTAGATTTCTTTAACGGTTTATTCACGTTGTAGAATAGAACCAATCACAGTCCAGAAACAAGATTAGCAAAATAAGTTGACCTTATTGAAACGTAAGACTTCAAATGTTCACTGCAACACAGTTTTAACTACATATAAATAAAGAAGAAGATACAACTTTACAGTGTTACGTTGAACTCTAAACCTGTTCTGACATATCACGCACTGACAACGTCACTGGATTGGAAGCTCATTATTCTGCTTACGAGTTGCCATAGAAGCCCTTCTTTCGTATTAACAAAGCACGCATATATGCCATTATGGAGTCAATTAAATTACAGTTAGATGCTAAGAAAGGCCAAATCCAGTTAAATTTCAGGTGGGAGAAGGTCTACGAGGGGCATTCAAAAAGTTTTGAGACTGGCCTCGTAAAATAAAACATAACATGTTTATGGACAAATATTCTATTCTAATCCTTCAAAGTATTCGCCCTTAGCCATTGTTAACAATAATTCACGTTTTTAAACGAGATATTCATGACCGGAAAGCTACAGAGTTGTCTCCCTTTGGTATACCCTTCAGACACTGGTGTACAGCACCGCAAATAGCGCTTCTGGAGTTATAACGACTTCCAGCGAGTATCTTTTTCAGCTTTGGAAACAGAAAGAAGTCAAACGGACTAAGATGCGGCGAGTATGGTGAGTGTTGAAGCTGTATAACATGTTCATTTCGAAGAAATTGCTGTACTATAGCACGTTTATTGTAAGTGCATTATCATATATGAGATGTATGCACGTTAAACCAGTCCTAGTGATTTTTCACTGATTTTAAGACCTTGTCCCTATAAAACTTCCCCGTAACTGATTTTCCTGGAGCCCTAGGTATCTACACAATTGGTACCTTTGACTTGAAGAAAATAGTGTAGATAACCTTCTTCGCATTTTTTTGTCCTTTTGGTAACTACTGGTATTTATGCCATTTTCTTAGCCTTTGTTTATTAATCCGTCTTTGAGGTTCAAAATAATGTATCCATGTCTAATCACCTATTATGAGCTCATTTAACCTCCTTTCATCGTCAGTTCCATATTTGTTCAAGAGTTCTTTACAACATTTCACCCGTTGTGCCCCTTGCTCTTTGGTCAATATACGGGGTACCCACCGTGCACATACCTTGTTTAATTTTAAACGCTTTTACAGCGCACTGCATGTTTAGTGATTGACCCCTCTACAGTCAGTCATTACGCTTCAGTTTTCACTTGTGCGATGACTGGACTACCTCTTGGGACTCTATGATTGTACCTACTGAAACCCCAACTAAGGGAGGTGGGTGCTTGAGCTTTCGTCCCTCGGGTTTTCTGGTCGTACCCTAGATTGTTTATTTCTTTGGCTGCACCTACTATGGTTGTTCAGTACGATTCTGGATACATCCTGAGATGTTTATTATTTTGTATGTGTTTCTTTAGTTAGTTTCTCAGGATGTGGACTTTATTGTTAAAGAATTCCCTTTGATGGGATGTAGTTTTGATTACACAGTCTTGTCTATTTGGGCGTTGAAGACAGGATAATAGCGAGGATTGTGCGCATATAAAATCGATTCAAGCTAACCAGTAGGCCTTATTGCCTACTGACCGTTCCAAGTCGGCAACCCTGTCTTCACCACCCTTTCTGTTGTTTTTTGTCTCTTACATTGTATTTTCAAGTCCTTGTTTGCAGTACAGTGTGGACCTACGATGCCATTGCGCTCGGACGCTGTAGTTTCTATAGGACCCTATATCTAATTTTTGTTAAAATCTCATGAACACTTCCCGTTGATATGCCCATTGACGCAGCTATTTCAGAAACAGTATTTCGAATCTTCCTTCACCATAGCCTCAACAGCTACGATGTTTCCTGAGTACAATGAAGTCTTTGGTCTTCCAACACGGTCAAGATCTTCTTTGACGTTGTGTTTTCCCTCTTTGAACACTTTCAACCATGTGGCTTTTGAAACAGAAAAATGCCCATAAATGCTTTTAACTTCATGAATGATTTATTTCCCAGATATATTTAAAGTGCAACGCATTTTTATATAAGTCCTAATGTTCGCTTTTTTCACTGCTTTCATATTTACTACAAAAAATGATCAGTGTATAGGAGTAAGCTCTATTCCAAACCGTATAACACTATAATCCCTTGACAAATTGTAATACAATATTCAGTATACATTGCTATATATATATTGAAATTACCTACAAAAGCACGTAAACATCGTTCATGTATCTGACTTAATTTCTACGAAATCGAATCAGTCGCAACACCTTTTGAATGCCCCTCGTATGACATAAACATGCACGGTTTCGTGACTTGTCATCACGATGGGTGGAGGTATTGGTATTACAACAGAGCTATAATCGATGTCTTTTCTTTAAGCAATAACATGCATTCATCATTTCGATTTGGTTGAATTGGAAAGTATGCATGGCCTTCATACAACTAGTGAATTATAACAGATCAACTAGTGAATTACAACAGATCAACTAGTGAATTATAACAGATCATACAACTAGTGAATTATAACGGATCATACGACTAGTGAATTATAACAGATCATATTTTAAGTTAAGGTGATATCGGACACACTCGCATAATGAAAGCGTTAAAGGGCTTTCTTGTTCTATATAAACTATACTAAAGGAATAAGAGAAACTCATCTCGGGAATTTCCGCTATATAATTTATATGCTGCACATTTAATTCCACGTAATATTCCAGAGTAATTCCAAGACATTTGTAAAAAGGGCTACTGCTAGATAAGGAAAGAGAAAAGAAACAAGCATTAATACCAAAAAAGAAAATGAAATAACACAAATAAATACATTTGAACAAATGGTGAAAAATACTATAAATATAAACAACAATAAAGGACATGTAGTAGAATGTTGTAGAATCTTTTTGAAACACGAAATTCATAAATGTTGAATTTCCGCTTTGAACATTCGAGCCATTTCAGTACTGTTAATTATGTAAAGAAATTACAAAATGTTACATCCTAAGCTTTGTCACCTGCTTCAGCTAAACGCGTATTCTATCAATAATGGAACTTTGAAGGGATAACATTTGGTGTTATGTGTTGATTTAGTATTTTTCCCGAAAGGAAAGTCTAATATAGCCATGTACCACTCGGTTAACAGCATCATATTGTACTTACAGCGGAAATTCTCAAGTATTTTTTTCCTTTAGTATATATTTCGGATGTAAGCGTTGTATCAGGCAAAATGAAACAGTAGACGAAGTATTCGAAAGCCATATGACTTATGCCATTACACAATCAATATAAAATATAACTAATGTTTGCAAAATTTACCAAATAAATAGTGTTAAATATCTAATGTGTTAACAAATGTGTCATCACAAGGTGTTCCATGAACACTGCGCATATGCATAAAACGGAAAGTTTGCATGATTTACTTATATAACAGTTTTTGCATATGTGCTGCAACAATGACTAAAAAAGACGCACAACGTTTCATCGGCGTGTGAGTTTCAAAATATTTGCTTCAATTAACGGCTTGGTGCATTCGGTGATTTAATTCATATTACAATACAACACCACGCAATATATGTCCGTATCATCTTCGTTAATGTTGAAATCTAAAATATCTTGAACATCACATGCCATATGACATTTCGGCTGATCACGTTGATAGCTAACTCGATATAGGATTACAAACAGAAATTCTCGTACACATCAGACATTTCGTATTCGTTGTCAGTTTCGTTTGACTGTTGAGTTAATGGGTTTGTGCATGTGACAAAGGCCTTTATGTAAACAAACGAAATAATCATACATCTAAAATAGGGATTAACCTCATCTTTCCTTAAACCTCATGATTCTAAGAGAATAATATAGAACAAACAAAATACATACGTTATTAGGATGCAATCATTCAAATGGCATTTTGTTAGATTAAACGTGCATTAGAAGAATAAATCTGTCTCTTTTTATATTTTGTTAGAAATGGAACGATATTACGAGATGTGCCAGGATTAGACGTTTATATACTGAAGAAAAAAGGAATCGCAACTCGTGAATTTCCTCCATTCATTGTATGTATAATATTATGCTGTAAATATAATGGTACATGACTAAATTAGATCTTTCCTTTCGGAAAACAACAACTAAAACAACATATAACACGCTAAACGAGTATCCCTTCATAGTTTCATTGTTGATAGAATACGCGTTTGGTTCAAGCAGTGAGCAAACTGAGGATGTAACATTTTGCAGTCTCTTAACATTGATAAGTACAGTACTGAAATGGCTCGAATTTTCAAAGCTTTTCTGTTCTTTTTTCAAAAACATGCAAACTGGCAAAAACATATTGGTATTTCTCTGAAATATTACGTGAAAGTAAGTGTGCAGTTTATAAAGAATTCCGAGTTGCCTTTCTTTTTTCATTTTAGTATAGTTTTGAGAAAGCCGTTGGTCTTATATATTATTAAATTATGTTCTCCTGCGATAGCTATCGTAAGAAATAGGTGTCTGCATTAAATAAAATACTATTTATCATTGTCTAGAAAAAATTATCGATAAAAAATTGGCGTTAAATGCTGCCAAAATTAAAGGAAATATGCGTACTTTTGTCTAAATGGTTTAATTCCATTGGACAGGCTTTAAAAAAGCGAGAAATGAATAGGCGCTAGTGTTAAAATTGACACTAGATATGTTTCTTGTATGGTTGAGCATTTTGTCTATAATTCAACTTTAATACAATAGCTGTGTTTATTCATTTAAATAATATCCTTTTATGAATAAATATAGTTTTAAAATATTACGTTGAACGTAAACAATAAAAAATAAACAAATGACATTTTCATATCAAAAACGTAAGACGATTTCAACGGGTTTAACCGCTCATATGGCATATATACAAGAATTCCGCCTTGTTTGCTAGAGAATATAACCTGGCGGGGATATCTTTATTTACACTGTCCAGTTGTATTGGGATGACAATATGGTAAGAGCGAGGTTTGGTGCACTGTAGAAGCTGGTTTAAACTCCCAACGGCTTCTTTTGTCACTGACCGTTCCAAGGCGGTAACCCTATAGTCAAGCTGTTTGTGTTTGTGATTCCACTTGCCTTGCTTAGTAACATTGTAATTGTATTTTTAATGTGTGTTTTAATGCGATGCACTGTACGCATTTACAATTCGCCACTATGCTTTCCTCTTTGCTTGTGTGATGACCGGACAGATTGTGGACCCTTTGATGACGTCTACCTAAATCGTCAAAGGAAGGTTGCGTCTATATCCTCAAAGGACGGTTGCGTTTGATGCTTGTCTTAAATATTGACGTCATGTCCTTAAAAGTGTGTTCTCTGTCTTCTGTCAAGTCATTGAGTACCTTCTACGTTGTGGCTTTCTTGGCGTTATATTCATATATACATGATCATGTATGTGTTATACTTATACTGCCTATTAATGCTGTCATGTTTGTTAAAGAATATAGATTGGCATGGATATCTTTAGGATAAGGTAAAACTGATTCCTGATGCACAACATAACCTGTTTTAAACCCCATAATATAATGCATATGACTGTGCAGATTAAAATTTTAGATTTATTCATGGTTCTTAAAATACCCGTGATTAAATATGCGTAAAATGAATTATGCGTTGGTAAATCTAAATTAGATGCTGCATTTTTGGGATTTGGCCTGGCTGGTTAAAGTCGTTTGTATTGTGTCTTCAAAGTTTGGATTCTCAAAAGATGTAAGTTATACATATACCTCGTCGTCAATTTGTCTATTGTTGACGGGATAGCCACTTTAAGTCATGAGGAATAAAGAACAGCATAACACTTCTGTTATTTACTCAACGGAGCCTTTTTTTTCTGGTTGAAATGTTCATTCCTTTAGTGACATATGGATTCTTATAATCTCCAACATTTTGTGAATTAGTCTTACGCAAAACCGTTCTGCGCAATTCCTCAGATAATCGTGTTTACATTTAAAATGATACACTGTCTGAAACACGTTTAATTCAGTTGAAAAACAATGTTCTTACCATAATACGGCTTTGCAAACGGTTTTAACTGCCAACTGTCTACGGATAAACACAAATCTTAGCATAATACGACTTCTAAGACGATTTATAATGCGAGTTTATGTAATTAAGTCGGAACATCCCCACACCCGTTGAAGCCATTTTTTAAATTTAAACCCATACTGGCATTTTAGTAATATAAGAGAAACATCGCTATTGATCGTAAACAATACTGCGTACAAACAAGTTAATTAAAGTACTTATTCTAGCTTGTTTACGACTTTGCATTGTTGTAATTGGCAGTATACGTAATATCTAATAAACGTCTTTATTGTTAGGAGAAGCTTTTTTTAACTAAGTATAATTATACATGTGCATGTCCGCATAACATACTAACTGTTGATAGTTATACATGTATATTCGTACATGACATTCGTGATTGCATATAGTTCATAGCTTTTATTTGTGTGAACACGTAAGTAATATTAAGTAGATGCTTAGCAACCAGGTATACATATACAGGTAAACATACATATTATTAGCAACGCTACAACAATTGTAATGCATGATACAGCATACAGTTTTCAATTATTGGCAAACATAGTTTCGTTCCTTTTATTAAAGGTTTTATTGATGAAAATGGCGAAGTTGCATACACGGCTTGTGTAATAGGTACAGGACCAATCACGTTAAAGAAACTAACCCGCTAAATAACGGCTGAATTATACTACAAAACTGTTAATCAAAACTCTATTCAGGTTTTTTAGGTCATATAACAATGTATATGTGCCAATTAAAAGTAGAGTTGTATTTACGGGTTCTTTAAATGGGTTGGTAACTCTTAATTGGTTAAAGCCGTTTATATTGTGTCTGTTGTAAAATGTGGCTGTTGTTGGCGGCATAGCTACTTTAAGTTAGTTGTGTCATTTACTTTTTTTTGTTGTAATTGAACTTTACTTTCATATCGTCTCTTTTAATAATTTTAGAAGGCATAGTTAAAATTATATGTAATGCTTTATGGTATATAACATTGCACTATGACAATTCTTTAATAAACTATACAACCTACCCAGAACATTTTATTTGTTTGTAAACTAAGTGAATAGTTTAGTTTAATCGTAGTGTATTGCCATTGTCATTTTATGTTTGCAGTGTAATATTACAAACCTCACACGTACCCTTCTGTCATCCCAATACAACGCGACAGTTTAAATATAAAGAAATCCCCGCCATGAACTATTCTTTAATCAACAAGGCAGCATTAATAGGCAATATAAGTAACACACAAAGACGCTCGTGTATATAAATACAAAACACAATAGCCTATCAAGCCACAAAGTAGGTACTCAGTGACTTGGCAGAAGCCAGAGCAACAAGAGAACAAACCATTGAGGGCACGACAAGACAAGATTGTAGACAAACATCAAATGTCACCGTCCTTTTGGGCTTTAAGTAGACGTCATATAATAATGTACTATGACAATACTTTAATAAAATATACAACCTACCCAGAAAATTCAATTTGTTTGTAAACTAAGTGCGTCCCGTATTTTTTCTCCTTTTTTTTGCATAACATGGATATAAAGAAAATCATTATTTACAATATGCATAGTTTAATTTAATCATAGTGTATTGACATTGTCATAATTATACATTTATGCTTGCAGTATAATATTAAAAACAAAAGCAAATAGATCGGGTTACAAGTCATAACACCTTTAAACTGAAGCCCGAATATCAAATCAAAATGCCTACTTATTACTAACTGTTGATTTTATTGCACCATCAATATATTTAAACATAGCAAAATAATGAAGAAAAATAAAAACGCAACATGTTATTATCTTATTTAATAATATGCAAACAGGTTTAACTTTTAGATAGTTTAATGGATTAATCACTTCAAGGTTGTCGTGTGCCTTTTAAAAAGTGTATGGTGACATATGTCATATTGAATGCAAAAATAAATAGAAAAAATGAACAACAGCGAAAGCGGATTGAAAAAGGATACGAAAACAATTCTAAAGCAAGAGATGTTTGTAAAACATATATGCCCCTTTCAACGACCACGACACAAACATTCCTGCCAAGTTTCGAGTTTGTAGTGCCATCTGTTCTTGAGTTATCGCGAAGACAAGTACTTTTAGGTGATTTTGCTTTTGTTACCATGGCAACCAAATTTCTTGTGCGAATCTACCCAAAACGGGAGATGCACAACTAGAGCATGACACAAACATTCCTGCTAAGTTTCGAGTTTGTAATGCCAGCTGTTTTTGAGATATTGTGAAGACAAGATTTCGGGACCGACCGACCGACCGATCGAAGAGGGGCATAACAATTTAATTATATAAAAAAAATAGAAAAATCGTCCCTTAGAAACCACAGCATCCAAACACTTACAGTATAGGTCCGCATTATACCATAAACTAAATCAACTGAGCGAATTAAATATTTAATGATTTGATCAATACATAATCCAAAGATTTGTGAAGACGAAGTTACCGACTGGGAACAGTCAGTAGGCAAGTAGGCAATATATTAACATTCTAAACAAATATGGTAAAACCAGATAGAAAATGAAGTAACTTCAGATTTAACAAAGGAAAATACAATATAGCATTTTTCAACAAATCAAGGGCCATAACTCTGTCGTTACTAACAAGATCTAGCTGGTTTTCGAACGTGTCCAACATTTCATTGATATACCGCACTTAGCACAACTAGACATCATATTGAGACTTCCTGCCAAATTTCGTAGAAATCCAAAAAGCCGTTTAGGAGGAATAGCGACGACAAGAAATTTAAAAGTAAAAATGTCAAAGGGCCATAACTCCGTCAAAAATCAGCGAACTGAAACAAAAGCGCGATATGCACAAATAGCCTTATGCACATCTTACCGATGCTTCCTGCTAAGTTTCGTCGAAATCCAACAAGGCGTTGGAGGAGTAGTGCCGAAAAGAAATTTAAAGTAAAAATGTTAAGGGGCCATAACTCCATCAAAAATCAACGAACCGGATAAAAATAAAAATAAGAAAATCAAAAAAAAATCATCAAAATCAAAAGAAATTCAACAAAAAAAAAAAAGAAATTCGTAAAATAATAAAAATTCAAAAAAGAAATATAAAAAAAATTCAAAAAAAACTTTTATAAAACATGTAATAACAATAAAACGATCTGGTAAAGTTTGGTAAAGATCGGATGAAAATGAAGGCCCTATCGTCTTAACGAGGCAAAATATAGCATTTTTAACGAAATCAAGGGCTATGACTACCGCTCACGCCCTCTAGCCCCGGGTTGAGCAGAACTCTCTATTCATAAAAATCAACAGTACAGAAGTTTAACCATCCCGAAAATGGCAAGCATATGGCGGTATATATAGCAATATTTGTATCTTTATTTCATCCCCTATATCCAGCGGCGTATGGTCCCAGGATCTAATAAAATGGTATGCCCGGAAGAGCGGAATAAACAAATAGGAATAAAGTTTGGTAAAGATCGGATGAAAAATGAAGGCCATATCGTCTTAACGAGGCAAAATATATCATTTTCAACTAAATCAAGGGCCATAACTCCGCTGTTACAGGTTTGATCTCGCTGGTTTTTAAACTAATCCGAGCTTTTATTAATATTAACAATCTGTTATCGTCTTAATGAGGTAAAAGTTAACGGACAGACGACGGACAGACAGACAGACGACGGACAACTCGCAATCCCATAAGCTCTGCTGACCCTTGGCCAGTAGAGCTTAAAACCAAATGCATTTTATGCACCTACATGTACCTCCCTTTTCAGGATTTCAGAAGGTTCAATTAAAGAGTCCCACGAGGTTGTCCAGTCATCGCTCAAGCGAACATTGAAGGGAAGTAACTGAATGTAGAATGAGCAATCATCAATGTGTTGCAATACCAAAAGGTCGTGTTCATTGTCTAACCAATTTCCTGATTAAGTTTGAAAAGTGATAACACCCTTCACATTTCTTTTATTTTTAGAATTTATGGCTCACATCTCCATAAAATGAAGGGGTTAATATGTTGCAAAAACAACAACTTCTGTTTGTGCCCAGCATCTTATTTCCAGAGGCATTACGCGTAACCCATTATCATTAAGTCAGATTATTCGAATCCGTAAACATTATAGTTTTTTGAGGTAGGTTTTATGTCAAACAGTTACTTAAGGTAAGGAAAATATGACAAGAAAAAACAAATCTCATTTTATGAATATTTACATTTTGAGTAAACAATAAGTTTATAACTTAGAAATTACAATAAATACTGAATGGGGATCCCTTAAAAGCAAGAAACACAAACAAGAGAGAAAAGTAACAGAGTCGGTTTTATTAAAGAAATATAAAATGATCGGAATGGGAAAGTAGCATTCAAAACCGACATACAACAAGTTTACGACTAATAATAGCACAGCCGCTATCTTGCTATTTAATTTCCTTTTTGTCTGGAACATAACATGATAAACGTAATGCGTCGTAGGATGAAACATTACCGGCCATAGATATAATCTACGAAACCAAATGAAAACGAAGTGAGAAGTATTTGTATTGAGAAGTTTCTGAAATGCAACAGATGTAGTTTCATTTTCAATAAACACTGTCACATAATTTCAGTGGTGTTTTATTTGTTGTCTGATGTTCGTACATATATTGTAACTCTAAACAAGTGTGAAATGAACAAGTATTACATCGCAACTTCATATACTGAATGCCAAAAGAAACGCTCCACTTTTATAATTTTACTTTTTTTTGTGTTTATAGTTATATGTTTAATTGTGGGTACATTTGTTACCACGGAACAGCTTCAAACATCCAACTATATTTGGTAATGCTTACGAACACAGTATGCGTAATTTATAGGTTTAAAATGGTGGTACGTTTCCGTTGACGTGTCAGTATATATAACACAACTCGACTATGTTTTCTTGTGTACGTAATTGACTCCAAGTTAAGTGGCTGACTCCAAATATGCATAGCAAGTGATTCAAACACAAATTTACAGCATGATTCAGCTGTAAACAAACTGAAATATTTGTTCAAATATGTCAAAGTTATACCTGGTATGACTGTCCTGTACATGCCATTGTTTCAATATTCGAGATAACCATCATTTTAAGTACATTCTTCTAGTTATTTAATATATACAACGAATTGATGAGTAAACATGACAGCTCATTTTACCTTTTCATCTTAGTTAAAAACAGTGTTAATTAGTTATCAATGGAATAATTAATAAACTCAATAAATCAGCAACACACATGAGCATAAAACACTGTTGACAAAATATTTACTGTGGTGTGCTAGTTGTACTTTAGATGAATCATGACGTGGTCCCGCCTTAATTCCTATAAGCGATGTCAAAGCGTATATTAACAGGATTTTATAACGGATATTTCGACAATAAAACACGTTTAAATATATTTTTTATTGAAAATAAATCGATAACCTGTTTAACATTACCTATCAAATGTGTTAATTTTACAATATGCAAAATGTTTAAGCCGAAATTAAGGTTTTATTTCATACCCCAGCCAATCCCGTTTTTGCTTCTTGGAAAAGGGGTTGGATGGGGTATGAAAGTTAATACTCGGACCACGTAATGAAAACAAAAATGAAATAAATTAGTCAAAATGTTACTGTATAGTTCATAGTATTAGAAGATAATGTAATCGACATAGTTCACCACATCAAGACAATTATGTATACAGATACTTTTCGAAATGATATTTCTATCTGAATAATAGTGTAGATAATCATCCTAGGTTGATTAATTGTATAGTAAGTATCTGAAGCAGGTTTTTAAACATTAAATGGCATTGGAATATTTACTTAAATTGCACAGGTTTCATTGAAATAAACAGTTTGCTCTGCAAACTAGTGCAGTCCATTTCACTCTGGAATTACGTACGAAAAGGTGCGAATATGGTCCAGTCATCCCATATGTTATGGATATTATATTATCATTGACATTTTACGGTAGCTGTGAGGGGGTGGGGTGGTGAAGGATGGGGTGTTACACCTAAAGCACACACAATGTCTTCTTTTGCCACATTGCTCAGGCCCACTTTTTCCTACATAACTCTTAAATACAGGGTAATTTTGAATTATTGACAATAACAAAACCACATGCTGGTAAAATTCTATCGACAGAGCTATAGCATATCAATACATATAGCTGGTGTAATGATTATCTGCAGGTAATGAAAAGCAAATAAGAGCGTCAGAACCCTGGTTCAAATCCCGCTTTGGGCAACTTTTCTTTTTGAAATTAATTCGGAAGAAGTTACCTGCACGAAGGCTACATAAATGTGATGTTTTCAGCATCGATTTCTGGCTTGTATACCGACGTACACTTTGTAACAAAAAAATTATAAATGTTGAAGTTCCTCTTTGAAAAAGTCATTTTAGTACTGTACTCGTATTTAACATGAAGAGTTTGCGCATATTCTTGAGCCAAAGGCGTACTCTGTCAATAATAAATCTTTGAAGGAATACTATTTGCTGTGTTGTGTGTTTAGTCTTTTTTTTCCTAAAGGAAAGGTCTTACGTAGTCATTCGATTTACAGGAGCATATTGTACAATATATAACGGAAATTCCCGAGTCGTTTTTCCTTTTCGTTTCAGTATATTTTAGGGCGGGACATTTAATCTGGACCACCACAGTAGATATATCAATTCTTAATTCTATAAAAACAAGCCTATATAATTGTGAGCAATACTCGAGGTACGAAGTCTAAATCAAGAAATATCAACCTGTGCACAGAGGCTAGATCTTTAAAAACAGGTTCATCTTAATATTATCAATGACATGATTACAGTAAACAGCCAGAAATTTAATTATATAAAAATCTATCAATATCCATTATTTTATTAAAATTGATTGCGTTGCCTACTGATTCGTTCGTGTTTGTGAAAATTAAAACAAAGTAGTGCAATCTGTTATAATTGCATATTTGGCAGCAAAATTACACTATAAACAACTATAACACGGTTTTAAATGTAATGAGCCAAATGTAAAGACACACCAGCTGAACTTGTTTAACCACTAAATGACTGAAACTGAACCATCGACGTTGTCGTTTATTTGGAAATGTACAAGTTCACGAAGCATGTATCGACGGAGTGTAAGTAGACAAATGGAAGATAGAGTTCACCCCAGAATCTGGCTTAAAACCCCAGCTGCCTTTTTTCCACTGACCGTTCCAAGGCGGTAGCCCTCTTGTGTCTTTGTGGTGTCTTAGCTTGCCTTATATTTCTTTTTATATGTAGTTGTTCTTTGTTTGTGTGTTTGTGGTTGACTGTTTTGCATGCTACTTTTCCTTTTTGGTTTTTATCTACGGTTTTAGTAAAATGGATATTACACTGTACGATTATTTATAACGAAGATTGGATGTTCAGTGTAGTGTTACGAATAAAGCTAAACCAAAACTATCCTCCAAGACATGCATCGTATCTTACTAGTCATATATTCAGGTTAGATAAAACAAGAAAACACACCTCGGAGAACTGGAAAGAACAGTTAGTATCTAACTCGTCTAACAAACACACGAATTAAAACCGAGTCAGTACGTTATTGTCTTGGTTGTGTTTGTTGCTTCCAATGATCTCCCTAATCAGTATTTATTATAGACGACATAGTATCACGTATTGTCTTAGAAAACAAATAATAGTCGCGTTAATAATCGTATTTGATAAATGCGATACTATTCAGATATTTCTCACATATCTGTCAAAAGCTATTAAATTTAAGATGGCTATTTATCCAACGAATGTATTTAATCATTTATTTGAATGGGACGGTAAATTCCATATGAATTCAGATAATGGAACACTGGTTATATCTGTTTTGTTATTGGACAGAGCCCAACTATTGTTTATTTATTTCTGGAACTGCATTACGTGTCATAGTTTTTAAAGTATACTCACCAAACAAAAGAGTACCACTTTTTTGCTGGTATTCCAATAGGTCAGTTTTTGAGGGCTTAGGACAGCTGGACCAACGCTTTAATTAAACAATGTTTGATGTTTTTAAGCACACTTCACTGAGTACTGAATATTCCTTCAGTTTCAATTTTTGCCATTCAGTACTCAGTGAAGTGTGCTTAAAAACATCAAACATTGTTTAATTAAAGCGTTGGTCCAGCTGTAACATTGAAGTCAGGTTGTGATAGTCCTTGTCGCAGAAGAGTCCTTCAATTACTTTTATATTTGGAAAGAAGATCAGTGTTACGATAATACAATTCTGCAAAGGTTTTACGAACTTAATGGTAACGGTAACGCTGATTGAGTAGCTTTTTAGTTATAAACAAGTAACAAAGATTACGAATATTAAAGTCCTCCACTCGAGTACAAGCTCTTGAAAAACGAATAAGTTGAGACATATACACCCCATAAGAAGTTGCTCGGGGAACATCCCCATCCCAGTGGGGGTAATTAACAATGTCAAAATTAAAATCATCTCTCTTTTCATAGATTTTTCTAATTTTTTCACCATTTTCAATCGACAGATCTAAATCAAGAAAAGAAGCGTTATTATCAGATATATTAGCTTTATCTAGTGAATGTTTTTTCAATAAGAAAAATTAGCTTGTCTTTAATAAGGTGATGTGGTAAGGTTGTATATAGTGTAGAGAAGTCATAAGTACTTATCAATGAAACTTGACCTTTATTGAAAATTTTATCAAGGACGTCTCCTGAATGTTTTATAGACCAAAATAAATTAATCCCAGAGTTTTCATAAGTTTTATCACAATATAGTTTAACGTGATCTTTAACGGCAGTAAAACAAGAAGTTAAACGTTTTGAGATGTTTGTTGTGGTGCAGGCACTGTAATTAGAAATAAAGCGAGCCTTATACGGATTTTTATGTAATTTAGGAATCCAGTTCCTGAATTCCCGATTTTAAATTACGAAATGAAAACCTAGGTCTCGGAGATAGTAAAGAGGGCATTATAAAAGTTAATTTTAAGAATAGACTTTTTCCAAGTAGAAAGCGAGTTTGGGTCCGCATGTTCTCTACGACACCATTTTATACCAAAATCTTCAATGGAGTGGGCGATCTGGACACTCTTTCGAAAACAAATGCCGAATACGTTTATCAACAATTTCAAAATTACCTGTTTTGACATGACCTGCTGTGGCATAGCAAAATGTTGATGTGTTGCATTCACATTCCTGAGGAGTATTATGTACTATATCAAGGTCAGAAACTATTTTGTTGTTGTTGAAAATAATATTTCTAATAGGCTATTATACTTAAAACAAATTACAGGACTTTCGGAATTTTTGAAATATTTAGGGATAGAATCAACTACATGAGTATCCCGAAAAATACTAGGCATGTCAATGAAATCAATACCTTTATTAATATATAGTAGTTTTAGAAAATGCCTGACGTGATCAGACTCCTTGTTAATATGGGGTTGAAGAACATGTTGTGTGTAGCTTTGAACTAGGGAAGCAGTGTTATACAAGGGATCTGTACGAATGAAAATTTTGTCGGCTTCCCCGTCGATAAACTTTAGTGAAGAAATGGACAAAGAGGTAAGCCGTGAAAGCACATAGTGCTTTCCAAACTGTTTAAAAATAGTATGTAAATCAGCGACAGAAATACTTACAAGCGATTTACGTTTGATGTTACCATTACGCCTAAGACCATGAGACCGAGATTTACGCTACAGAAAAAATGTCAATATTAGGATCTTTAGAAATATTTCCTTCTTGATCAATATTGTCATTAAGGCCGAGTGGATAAGGTGTCTGTAAGTTTTTCATCCCCGTTCTGCAATATGTCTAGCTTTTATTTTGAAGCTTTTATAAGTGATGCCCCTATCATTTTTCAACGTACTGCATGTTTAGTGGTTGACCCATTTACAGTTCGCCACTATGCTTTCCTCTTTGATTGGGGGATGACCGGACAGATTGTGTACCCTATGATGACATCTACATAAATCCTTATAGGTAGTGTTTGATGTTTTATCTTGTCTTGTCGTATTTTTAACGGTTTATTCTCTTGTTGCTCTGGCTCTGCCAATTCATTGAGTATTTACTTTGTGGCTTTCTAGGCTAGTGTATTTTTAGATTATATATACATGCTGATTTGTGTGTTTTACTTATATTGCCTATTAACGCTGCCTTGTTTGTTACAGATTTTAACTTGGCGGGGATACCTTTATTTACACTGTCACGTTTATTGGGATGAAAATCGGGTAAGAGTGAAGTTTGGTGCACCCTAGA
The DNA here is from genome assembly GCA_037043455.1 of Cyrtodaria siliqua. Classification (NCBI taxonomy): domain Eukaryota; kingdom Metazoa; phylum Mollusca; class Bivalvia; order Adapedonta; family Hiatellidae; genus Cyrtodaria; species Cyrtodaria siliqua. Next base: position 68,568 of record JAWPHD010005365.1, on the reverse strand, counting down.
ACCAGGTTTAAACCCCCATCTGCCTTCTTTGCCATTGTCCGTTCCAAGGCGGTATTGTATTGTCAACCCGTGTGTGTTGGTGATGTCTCTTATATTGCATTTATTCATTTTTATATGTTGTTTCTGTGTGTGTTTGTGGTTGACTGTCTTCCTTGAATGTCGATTTTTATATGCAATTTTACGCATCATAAACATATCACAAGGGATTATATTTAGAATTTGATATACAATTACGATTAATTGTCTGAATCACATGCACTCTCACAAAAATGATGTGTTAATTGTCACGTTCTGTATATTATCAGTTAGATATTCCGCAGTGAGTTATATATAATTTTGCGTAAGGGATCACTTTGAGTCAGTTCATGTGAGGTACTATACTTTTGCAACACCTTTCACATAGCCTAGCACCACGGTAGTTTACTTTAAAGCCACACATATTTGTCCTGATGATCCCAAAGGATCAGTAAGGTATAACACACAATTGATATTTAGTCAAGGCGACTGTTTACAGGCGCCTAACAGCACAATTGATTGACTGAATTGGGTTTTACGGCGCACCAACACATGAAAGGTTAGATGGCGCCTAACAGGAATGAAATGCAAGGCTCATCTTCCATTTACATCAAGATAAAATATGGAGAATTGGCCTAGAACCTTCTAACCTGCAGAACTGCAGAGTTCCTGCAAATTATATAGTAGAAACATCATTTACAATGGAGCCACGTTTCCACGTGTTTTTTTTTGTTTTTTTTGCATACGCGGTGTCATGATGAAGACCTTGAATGAGCATGATAAAACAATGATAAAATCAACCATGAAGCGGGTTGGGGTGTGTGGTTGGGGAGGGGGGGTTCCTACCTGTCTGCCTCTAGCGGGATTTGCATTGGTTATTTTCTACCCCGGCAACCACACGGGGGTCTAACAGCACAAAACACACGCTAGTTTAAATTTCAATACACACTAAAACGGGGATCCCTTGCAAGCAACAAACACAAACAAGAGAGAAAAGTAGCAGACTCGGTTTTATCGAGCCTGTTCATGAGAGTTAAAGTTAACATTATTTGAAACACCTTTCACGCCCCTTTAGCACGGGCTTAAGTGATTTTATACTTGCAATTCTACTTAATTAAAGAGAACTATTAAGGAAATATTGGTCAATGATAAGCTGGTCCATTGTGGTTCATGTATGCTGCAATATAAAAGGACAGCAATTTCGACTAATGCGTACTGTCCAGCAATTGACATCTTATTTGTCTTATAGCTAAACAATACAACCAGAGCCCCTGTCTGCCATTTTGTCACTGACCGTTCAAAGACCGTACCCCAATTGTCAAACCCTATTTGAGTGTGGTATCGCATACATTGCTTCTCTTTATCTTGGTAGTTGCTCTTTGTTTTGAACACGTCATGTTCTTTGTCTATGTCCTGTGAATGCTACATTACTTTTCGGCTTTTAAACCTGTTTTGCCTTGATGATATTTTAATCAATAATATATAATATATTTTATTTGTCTGATATGCTTATTTAGGAGGATAAAGAAACTTGACCAATAAACTGGGTATTAAAAACAAGAAAAAGTGAATAAATTATTAAATTATTAAAACGGATAAAAAAATCATCCGCATATACTCGTTATGTGACAAACACTACCAATAACATTTGCTTTTTAATGGTGGCTTAACGCTATCATCAGGAAATGTATATATACATTTTAAAATACAAGTACATAGTAAGAATGACGACATTTGCTCTTTACAAAGTACTGATATATGTTCAATTTAAAATATAAAATTAAAAAGCCTTCAACGATACTTCATTCTTCTTTAACTCGACTCTTTAACTTACTAAGCTGCCCTGTTTGCCACTGACTGTTCCAAGACCCTATTGTCAACCTTTTTATGTTTGTGTTGTTGTGCCTTGCCCTTTAGTCATCTTTAAAAATTTTGTGTGTTTATATGTGCTTTGGTTGACTGTTGTCCTTGAATGCTGCATTTTCTGTTCGACTTTTATATCTACATTTAAGTTAAAATATTCCTAATGTAACTAATGCTGTTTGAAACAGAACCAGCCTCTAAAGTCTATACAAATAAATGGCTTGATAGCAAATGAGTTACACGTAATGCATCTGGAAATACGATTACGATGCTGAGACGCAAACAGAAGTGCTTTTTTGCAACATATTGACCCTATCTTGTTATGTTATTTCATTTGTCTGAATATGTTAATCGTAATACGTCTTAGGATGAAACGTTACCCGATCCCAGATATAATCTACGAAACAAATAAATACATGAAGATAAGTTCTTGAAATGCAACATATGAAGCACTAATTCCATTTCGGATTATCTGTCAAGACATAACAATAAACAATATCACCTAATATGAATGATGTTTTATTTATCTGATTTTCGTAAGTATATTGTAACTTCACACGAAAAGGAAACAAACAAGTATCCCCACGCATGATCAAATATAGTGGAGTGCGTGATCCAGTGGTAGAGCTTTGGTGTCCAGATTGGAAGATCGTGGGTTCGATTCTTGCCTGGGCCATGTTATTTATTCTTGAGCAAGAGACTTAATACATAGATCTTTACAAATCGATAAACCCTGCCCACCATTGTCCAAGCTCTATTTTGGCCACAAACATTACCATGTGTTCTATTGTATAAAATGTTTGTTTGTGGGACAGCATGTGTTTTATGTAACGGGGTAAATACCTCATGTCATTTTAATTGGTCCACTGGCATGGTCAGATATATGTTTGATTGGCAGTGCGGATCTATGCATTCACATTGCTTAGTACAACAAGTTTAATATGTGTTGATGTTTACGTACTTAACTTCAAGCTAAGGGGTTGACTCCAGTTTTGTATAATGAGATTTTCAAACGCAACTTTACTTCAAGATGCACGTTTTAAACACAAGCTATTTTCAAACTGAAATATGTGTTCAACTATGTCAAATATAGATATAAAAATCGAACAGGAAAAGCAGCATTCAAGGACAACAGGCAACCACACAGAAACAAAGAACAAATTTAAAGATGTATAAAAGGCCAATAAGACATCACAAGCACAAAAGGGTTGACAATTCATTTTATACACATCCAAAACCATGTAATGCTATTGTTAATCACGACCTTTGACTATTAAGTGTAAGCACAAACTAGTTAAATGTCTAAAAGTTGAAATAAGTGGTATACAGATTAGTATAAAATATGCAATATGTGATAGCGTAGCTCTTAAAATTTACTAAGACGTTCTGGAATAGATTTTCTTTGTGAATTGTCTTTAACATATGACTGTGAAGCAAATCAAGAACAAACAGTCAAAAACAACAAAGTATGATTGATTAAAGCATTACACATGTGTCTCGCTATTATAGTTTGTCTGAAACACTGACATTATATAACAGCCAACTCACTGACATTCGAAATTACCCAAATCTTTATTATTATTGTCTTTGTTCGGAGTTTACGGTTCGACAATTACCATGCACGCTTTCTCTTTTTTTAGATATAAACTTTTCAAACTTGTCTTCACCAAGCGTTGTGTTGTGGTTGTCCTGTTTATTATATATTTAATTTGTTCTGACGTCTGTGTTTGTGGTACAGTGCGGACCTACGTTGTCATAGCGTTTGGGTGCTATGATTTCTATAAGACGATTCTTTCTTCGTTTTTGTGATACATTTAGTGCTTGAGTGTGCACGTCTGTGTGTGTGTGTGTATGAATGCACGCGTGCGTACGTACGTTCATGCGCATGTGCGTGTGTGTGTGGGCGGGGGGGGGGGGGGGGTGGGTGGGTGGGTGGGTGGGGATGTGAAACACAGTTTTATTGTCCTTCCAGCATACTGACTAAGGGAGAATTTCCAAGGTATGCCATTACGTGTCCATTAACTTGGGTACGTGGTTTGTGATGCATTGTTTGTATGTGGGGACTTCGGGATTACGTCTCATCCAAAAGAATACAAAGATGTGTACTACTGCTTAAATATTTCGGTAATTAATAATAAATACAGAAAACGTGTCCGTTCTAAGCAACAGGCACATTGGATAGAACGCGCGATCTCTTACTGTTCGATATTCGTGATACAGTAACTTGTGCACCGTAGATCCAGGTTGAACCCAATCGGCCGTGCTGCCACTGACCGTTCCAAGCTGTAACCCCGTTGTCAGCCCTTTATGTTTGTGGTGTCGCATACTTTCCTTGTGTTTTGTTTTTTAGTGCGTGTTTTTTGGTGAACCATTACGTGGTCCCGCCTCAATTCCATTAAGCGATGGGAAAGCTTATATTAGCAGGATTTTATAACGGATATTTCGACAATAAAACACGTTTAAAACATTGTTTTACTGAATACAGTGCGATAACCTGTTTAATATTTCCTATTTAATGTTTCAATCTTACAATAGGCAAATCGTTTAAGCTGAAATTAAGGTTTTATTTCATACCCCAACCAACCCCGTTTTCGCTTCTTAGAGAAGGGGTTGGATGGGGTATGAAAATTAATACTCGGACCACGTAACGTGTGTTCTATAAATGCTACATTTCCTGTTTACTGAAATTGTAATTCACTTTTATATGTTTACTTTATGTTGCTTAATGAGACAAATAATTATGTAATAACGTTTAAGGTTCGACACAGAAGTGTCACGACGTTTAAATAAGGAGTTAAAACAGCTTTTCTTTTCAAATGACCTATCACACGCGCATCTCCTAAGGGAAATCAATCTGATTTTGTAACCGGAATAAATAGTTAGTATGCTATTCATTCTCAGTTATCACAGTTACATGTAATCTTAAATTTCTTTGCCTATAAATCTAAAAAAAAGAAGAACACCAATAAGCAAATTAAAAGTTTGCAAAATGTTGAATACATTTCCAGTTATGATAATATCAAAGTATGTTTCTGTGTGTATCTCGTGCAAGAATAGGGCCACTGCTTAACCAAACGGAGAGGTAAATTTCCCCGAATTAATGCTCATTATATTTTTGTCGATTTTGATAGGGTCGTTAAAGGTCTTCATCCTCATCCCTGTAGAGAATCAACTGCTACTTGGGTGGTGACAGAAAACAATGCTCGTGACTCCTGTAGAGAATCAACTGCTACTTGGGTGGTGACAGAAAACAATGCTCGTGACTCCTGTAGATAATCAACTGCTACTTGGGTGGTGACAGAAAACAATGCTCGTGACTCCTGTAGAGAATCAACTGCTACTTGGGTGGTGACAGAAAACAATGCTCGTGACTCCAGTAGAGAATCAACTGCTACTTGGGTGGTGACAGAAAACAATGCTCGTGACTCCAGTAGAGAATCAACTGCTACTTGGGTGGTGACAGAAAACAATGCTCGTGACTCCAGCGAACAATGGAGGGTATTCAACTGAATATGCAGAAACTTACAGGTCTGCAGGCGAGAAGGTGCTAGGTCTACTCTGCTTATGTTTATCGTCATTTTATTTTGATTATATGGTGTTTTACGTCATTTTCAACACATGTAAGGGTATATAAGATGGTTGATTTTTTTTGGGATGGAGACAGACCACTCACTTTTGCCTGGGTAGAACCACTACTTTACACCTCCCACCATCCGTACGAATCGACAATTCCTCACTTACAAGTCGAGTCCCAGTGGGATTCAAAACCGCAGCGATGGAAAGCGAGAAGGTTTACAACGCAACGTCGTTAACCCCTCGACCACGGAGAAGCTACGTCAATTTAAACGTCTGATGCTTTGTTTTGTTTGTATGGTGTGTTACGGTATTTTCACCACATGTAAGAATATATAAGACGGTCGATTACTTGTGATGGAGACAGATCACCCACTGTTCTTGGGTAGAATCAATACTGTACACCTCCAGCCATCCGTAAGAATCGACACTTCCTCACTTACAAATCGAGTTCCCAGTGGGATTTGAACCCGCAGTAAACGTCTGATGCAAAACAACAATGAAGTGTGTTATTTTAACCGACGCTGTACGTTCCAACAACACATTAAAATAGAAAGAAGCTGCATATTCTTCTTGTTTGAAGTTGAGAGATAGACAGTTGTGAAATTTGTTTGTATTTTGTGATAATCCATGCCAGATAAGACATAATATATTTCCAGCAGTTATATTGTTTGAGGTCTAAATCTGGTGTTCTGGACCTGAAGTTCATCAAAACCGCGGCCCTTCGGCCCTTGGTATCGATGAAATTCAAGTCCTATCCATCTAGGACAATATAAACCCGCTAGAAATTTTTTATTTCTTAATTACAAATAGTCATATAATTTCCTCTTAATATTTGTGAGATACGCTGCATCTGCTAAATGTTCCATTTTGTGACGTCGTTTAAAAATTAAGTCTAATTCAAGATATATAAAACTGGCACTGCGAGAGGCTAGAACATTAAAAACAACTCCATCTTAATATTATCAATGACAAAGTTATATTAAACAGCCAAACATTTAATCTTTTTCAAGCCATAAACAAATCCATTTATTTCTATTGATAATGTTGCCGAAACAAAATAATGCAATTTGTAATTGCTTTTGTTTTGACAGCACAATTACGCTAAATGTAACCAGGACCTGTTTATTATACAAGATTAACAGGGACTTTAAATGAAATGAGCTAAATGTAAAGGCAAAGACGCTGAAATAGATTCATTACTCAACAACTGAAACTGAATTATTGTCACTACGGTATTTAATAGGATGACATAGTTTGATGTGATAGTGAATAACAGAATTAGAAGATAGACCTCAGCAAAGGTGATAAGAGTTCAGCAACAATATTTTACCCTATACGATCATAGGCGTAGGAGCCGGGGAAGATAGGGTGGGCAGAGTGTTCAGAGTGTCCAATGTTCAGTGCGTGGGAGGGTGGGGGGGAGGTGTGGGGCGCAGAGTATGCGCTCAAAATATAATGTTCTATGTTGATTTGGTGTGACTGAGCGTGGACAACTGTTGTTTTTTTCTTGTTTTTTTTCTTGTCAAGAATTGTGCGAAAACGTTAGGCCCCACCCACCCCCACCCACCCCCAATAGCTGATACATACATTTTGTTATTGTGAAATATATTTTTTGAAGAAGTTTGGCCCCAAAATAATCAAACCGTCCCTATGCCCATGACGATTATTTATAACGAAGAATAGCGTAACGAATAAAGAAAAATGAAAATATCGTCTAAGACAAGGGTGAGGAAAAAAAGAAAAGAGTGCTTCACGAACTGAGTAGAACATTTAGTAACTGACTCGAGTTAGAAACGGCAAACGTGTTTCCATAGAAAATGAACATAGTGTCCGTTATTAAACGATACTTTTGTTATTTTCTCTAGATGTGGGCTTTATGTAGTTTTATTTACACTGACTTGTCTATTTGGGCTCTGAAGGCAGGATAACATCGATTCAAGCTAACCTATAGGCCTTATTGCCTACTGACCGTTAACCCTATCTTCACCCCCATTTCTGTTGTATTTTGTCTTTTTCTTTGTATAATTAATTGAATATTGCTCCTTGCTTGCAGTACAGTGCTGACCTACGATGCCATTGCGTTTGGACGCTGTGGTTTCTATAGGACCTATATCCGTTTTTTGATAATATTTCTCCCATATCTGTTTAAAACCGAAGATGGTTATTTATCCGCTCGATTAAATCCGTCTTTATGCATTCGGCGTATATAAAACATTATTTAAATATGACGATGATTCGAGTCCAAGCTCATTTATTGAAAAATCAAGTCTAATTAACATGATTAAAGTCAGAATATGCTTATCGTTTACTTTAGCGGAGATGATAGAGACTTTGTGTCAAGTGTTTTTTTATATAATATTACGGTCATTAAATCACCTGATGTACCCAGCCATTAATAGAAACAACTGATTAGAAACGTACGATATAAATAAACCATTTGGATCTGCCCACTTCCTGCGTTGTGCTTAGCGTCGGCGCAGCGTGTAGGGGATACAACGTATTTAGTTAACAACAATTTATTTGGCATAGCGTGTACAATTCAATTTTATTCAGCTGATTTGTTAACTTAATTCTCTAAGTTGTAACGTTTCCGAGTACATAGTTAACTGTTTCAGTTTATGTTTTAATAAGCATATTCTACTTTTAAGTATTGTTTGTTATACTGCTGAACGCAAATTTGTTTTTATTTGTTTCTGGAACTGCATTACATGTTTTATCTTTAAAAATATCTATTATGACTGTACCATGTGTTTTTGCATTTAAATAATTATGACTAGAAATACAGACTATGTTTTGCAAACGTGTCATTGTAGCGTGTGTTTGGTTCCAATATGGTGCTTTAACGGACGCGCTAGCGAATAATCTAACGCATCATAGATAAATCACAAATATATACTGAACAACATAATTTAGCACATCAAATGCATGTCATTTCCATAGACGAGATACAAAGCCATGCATGTTCGAGGTCAATGATAAAGTGGCATAGATAAGGCCAACAATAAATGCTACGGAGTCATTTGTAAACAAAGTTGGTGATAACAATAAAGCAAATGTTATCGAAAAATCAATCTCATTTCAATGAAAATGGAGGTAATTTTAAAATTACGAAATTTGAAATTTGTTTTGTTTGAGAATAACAAATGTTTGTGAAGACATTTTAGCGGTTTTTAAACAACGACAGAATAGACAATTCTTGTCTAAAGTATTAAATTTGTTCAAAGCAATACGTTTGTATAATGAAATAAGAGTATGATAATGGACCTTTGGAAACGGCCGTGCACGACACATACGCAATATTGCAGTCTCGGTTTGATCGAGACTGTTCATGAGCGGTAGTGAAATATGCTAGCTACCGCTCATGCCCTCTAGCCCCGGGTTGAGCAGAACTCAATATTCATAAAATCAATAGTACACAATTTTAACCATCCCGAAGATGGCATGCCTACGGCGGTGGACATGGAGTAATATGCTTCCCCATGTCGTACGGCGTAAGGTCCCAGTATCTAATAAAATTAAATGCCCCGAAGAGCGAAATAAACATAATGGAATTTAGTTGGGAGCATCGGTTATGAAGCCTGCGTATCACAAGTAACAGCCAAAAGACTAAATTAAAAAGCAGACAACATATCCTATAAGTGGTTAAACAATACCCAGAGCCTTTTATCGGCCGGAATAGTGGAACCACCGTATCAAACATTAAGTAAGAAAACAAAAGAAATTGAAAATGTACCACCGATAACTAAATATAAGTATCGGGCTCAGCGATCTCCAAAGATCGAATGAATAACAGTACTGATTGCAAGCGCGGGGAGACGTTTTACTGCCGCCATACTGCCCAAGCAACGCCACTGTGCTATAAAAAAAGAGTATGACAATGGACCTTTGGAAACGGCCGAGCACGACACATACGAAATATTGCAGTCTCGGGTTGAGCAGAACTCAATATTCATAAAATCAAATAGTACACAATTTTAACCATCCCGAAGATGGCATGCCTAACCCCGTATTGGTGACTTATAAACTGATACCGTCATACGTTTAAACAGTATCCACTGAGGTAGTAGATATAAAAGTTAAACAAGAAATGTATCATTCAAGGACCACACTCAACCAAAAGCACGCATAGAAACAAATAACAATTTTAAAGAGAAATATAAAAAGATCGGACAGGGAAAGTAGCATTCAAGGACGACAGTCAACCACAAAACACAGAAACAAACACGCAAACAGACAAACAAGAAGGCAAAAGCAATAATAAATGCAAACGACATCACAAACACAAAAGGGTTGACAATAGGGCTTCCACCTTGGAACGGTCAGTGGCAAAGTAGGCCACTGGGGGTTTAAACCGGTTCTAGGGTGCACCAAACCTCACACTTACCCTACTGTAATCCAATTAAAACAGGACAGTGTAAATAAAGAAATCCCCGCCATGATCTAATCTCTAACCAACAAGGCAGCATCAATAGGCAATATAAGTAAAACACAAATATGCTCATGTAAATATAATACAAAAAAAACAATAGCCTAGAAAGCCACAATGAAGGTACTCAATGACTTGGCAGAAGCCAGAGCAGTAAGAGAATAAACCATTTAGGGCGCGACAAGAACGGTCATAGACAAACATCAAACGCCACCGTCCCAATGGGCTTTAGGTAGGCGTCATCAGCCTGTCCGGTCATCGTACAATTAAAGAGGAAAGCACAGTGGCGAACTGTAAAAGGGTCCACCACCAAGCATGCAGTATGTTAAAGACGACTAAAAGGCAAGATACGATATTACACTGTTTACTTGTGCGTTCTGATATTTTATAATAAATACTAAAAAGGGGATCTTTTGGAAGCAACCAACAAGACAGAAAAGTAGCAGCCGTGGTTTAATTGAGTCTGTTCATGAGAGGAAGTAGTGGCTGCAACACCGCTCTCGCCCGAAGCACAGCGCCGGCTTGTTTTTTACTGGTCCTTTGGGACCAACGGGCCCAATATAGGTGGCTTTGAAGTAGAATACCGCTTAAGCCGGTGCTAGGGGGAGTGAGATGTGTTGCTTCTTTTATTACTTCTCATGAGCAGACTCAATAAAACCGAGTCTGCTGCGTTATTCTCTTAATTGTGTTTGTTGCTCCCAAAGGATCACCTTTATCAGTATTTATTAACATTCACACTAGCGTTCGTTTAGGGCAGTGTGGCGACTGTAAAAAGTCTCCCCGTGCTACGAATCAGTAGTGTATTTTTACTGGTCATTTGGGACCAACGAACACAATCTAGGTGGCATTGAAGTAGAATACCGCTTAAGCCGGTGCTAGGGGCCGTGAGAGGTGTTGTATTTTTCATTACTTCTCATGAACAGACTCAATAAAACCGAGTCTGCTGCTTTATTCTCTTAATTGTGTTTATTGCTCCCAAATGATCACCTTTATCAGTATTTATTAACATTCACACTAGCGTTCGTTTAGTGAAGTGTGGCGGCTGTAAAAAGTCTCCCCGTGCTACGAATAAGTAGTGTATTTTTTCTGGTCCTTTGGGAAAAACGAGCGCAATATAGGTGGCTTTGAAGAAGAATACCGCTTAAGCCGGTGCTAGAGGGCGTGAGAGGTGTTGCTTGAACAACAAATGTATCATTCAAGGACCACAGTCAACCAAAAGCACGCAATTAAGACGTCAAAAACCATTTTTGTGTTTGTGACGCCATGTGCCTTTATTCCTTATTAACATTGCCATTCATATTTGTTTTTTTGAGTTTACTGTGTTCTGTGAAAACTACATTATTTTCCTGTTCGATTTTATACTTACTTTTAACAACTAAAAGAGTAATACATGTTCCTAATATATTATTTGGATGAATTAATTTAAACATTGACAACAAGCTATAAAAATGTGCAGTTTGTGTCACAAATAAGGCAATCAGACTTGTCATTTCACCATTGATTTTGTAAATAGGAATCATATATGTAAAAAGCCAAAAACATGCTCATATTTTCTCCAAACAAAGTTGCAAAATACATAACATTCGAAATATCATGATTTCTCCAATAGAACATTCCAATACAAAAGGTGGTTATGTATCATATAAACACGCCGATGAATGACGTCACTTTTATTTTGACACGTCGATGATCGATTTCCACTTTACTATCGCTTTACTTTCTATGTCGACTACACTTAACAACTCAAATAAATAGTAATAAATATTCCCAATATATCATTTGAATGAAGTAAAGTAAACACTGATAACAAAAGTACATTACGTGGTCCCGCCTTAATTCCATCACTCGATGGGAAAGAATATATTAGAAGGATTTTAGAATGAATATTTCGACAATAAAACACGTTTAAAACATTTGTTACTGAAAAAAATGCGTCAACCAATTTAAAATTACCTATTAAAGGTTTTAATTTTACAATATGCAGCAAATGTTTTAAGCCGAAATTAAGTTTTATTTCATACCAAGCCAACCCTGTTTTCCCTACTTGGAGAAGGGGTTGGATGGGGTATGAAAGGACCACGTAATGAGATATAGAAGTCGATAAGAAAATGTAGCATTCAAGAACCACAGTCAACCACAAACACGCACAGAAACAAACAACAATTACAAACATCAATAAAAGGTAAGATAAGACATAAACATAAAAGGGTTGACAATAGGCCTGCTGCCTTGGAACGTACAGTGGCAAAGAATGACGCTGGGGTTTATAAAGCTTTCTAGAGTGCACCAAACCTCACCCTACAAGCAATCAAAATGTCCAGTTTGTGTCGCAAATAAGGCATGGAAACGTTTCTTTGACTCTAAAAACCGGAGGCTCAAATCCAATGGTGTAATCCCGCCTTCACGGAACATCTTAACCCTGTAGCCAGTTTAAACATCCAACAACATGTTTTGCCACTAACGTTTTTAAGGCGGTACCCATATTGTCAAGCCTACTATATTTGTGACGGCATATCTTTCATTGTGTTGATCTAAATGTAGTTGTGGTTTACTTCTATGCGTGCTTTTGTTTGAGTGTGGTCCTTGAATGCTACAGTACATCTCATGTTCGACTTTTACGAGTATACATACGTGTATGAATACATAAAATCCGATTTTTCATTAGTTGTGTTTTAGTCTTAGTTTTTTTTATTACAACAAATAAAGTTGTGTATTTAGTGTGTGTTGTTGCTTTTTCGTTCAAAATAGTTTATACTGCTATACACTAGATACTGTTTAGTATAACAATGATATTTAAAGATAAAACTCAGTTTATATACTTATCGGTAATGTAGGATGTTAGCAATATGTCCGTTCTTTCTTAATGACCAACTAGCGTTGAGAAATAGGTCCTTAAGGCTATGCATGTATATGTATACACTACTAGTATATAACGATCTTGTATCATGCTCATTGTCGGTATGCTTTCGACATATAACTACATGAAATAACTAAGATCCTGCCGCCAAACATTGCTGTAGGCCTGACATTGCTGTAGGCCTTAACGAAAATAAAGACAGAAATGACCTATATGAAATGACTTCTAGTCAAAACTCGTTTGTCTAATATTTACTCTTATTTACTTCTTTACCAATACGAGCTTTCAATTCCAAAGGTAATTGGCATCTTATTCTCGGGAAATTATCATTGTTCGGACTAGACGTAAATAAGAAGATTCTCTTGTCTGGAAAACTGGATGACATATTGAATTGGTTAGCGGTATAACTTCCTTACGAAACAATTCATCTTAAACATGTTAGAATATAAAGACATAACACAATTAGACACACTTGCTCACAGTATACCCCTGAAAATCTTTATTTATATATTTTTATAATACACAGGCTATGCTTACTTAAAGAGTCTGGAGGCGATATGGAAGCATCCAAACTCGAATAATACCACCATAAGGAGTTTCGGATTCAGATTCAGATTCAACATGCACGTGTACTAAACAGGACCCATTATCCGTACGATTTAGTAACGAAATAGTTGGGTCTTTCAATTGAAAGTTGTTTAACGGCTCATCAACACAGTATATGTTATTTAGAGCCGCCCCAGAGAGAGGGGAAGGATAGATAGGAATCCGGGAACCGTGCCCTACTATTATTATCGAATAAACTCCTATGGTTCTTTAACGTGCTCAGAGGATGAACCGATACACGGGACCATCCAGTTTACGTTCCCATCCGACGGACGAGGATAACGGAAAGTGTCTTGCCCAAGAACCCAAGACTCAGTGGCACCACGCCGGCCCTGTTAGTTATTATGAATAAATCATTGATACTAATCATACACCTACATATTTATATCCATGTAGAAATGCGTGTGATGTTTTAAGGCTATTATACATTCTTTCTTTTCGATAGAAATACATGTTATTGGAATTATATGCTTTAGTGTGAGCAATATAATCCACAGTTAAATTAATATTTATGATTTAGAAACAAGACGCAGCCGAGTGGTCGAGCTTTCCAGATCAAACATGTTCAATAGCATATTTAACTGGAAGATAACATGCGGCTTAATGTAATGCATTTGCAGATTTCATTGAAAACTGAAGCACACTATGAAGGTTTTCCTTTGTAGTTAGATTGACATCACTCACTCTTCATGATCGCCTCCAGTCCCTTTAAACTCATGACGGAGTTCGGATGCGGAGTAATTAAATAACGAGTTGATTCAGACCGTCTGTCGCATGGGAGAGTACCGTGAATATCCGGGTTTTCTCAAGCATAAATTAAAGCAATTGGTTTGAAAATCTTTTTCTTTTCTTCTAAACTTGGTATGCTGACTTTTTAACCCTTGTTTACATATATTTATATGATCACTACATCTACTGTAAACTGGCCAATCAGTCCTGCTATATATATGGGTTACGTATTTTGCTTTTCTTTGTGTAAATTAAAAAGTATTTAAAGTGTAATAAATAGTTTAACTGCTGGGATCGATTATAGGGAAATATTTCAATCGATGGTAGGCGTGTTTTTTCCCCTCTCACTCACATCCCTTCATTCGTGAAAAGAACGTCACGTCTACAATCTCGTGAATTATTTTCCTATAATAAATCGGAGTATTTAAGTCAACTGTACTTCATCCGGTAATAAAATAAATTCACCGAGGGATCGCAAATGTTAACATATTTATTTTAGACAGCTGACAAGCAAATATAATGTTCTCCACAGGATGTTCAAGCATATGGGCATTTTACATAAGCAGGGAGCGGGAGGTTGGGGTATGTGTGTGTGGGAGGGTGGGGGGGTGAGGTGGGCGGTGGAGGGGGGCGGAGGTGGGTTGGTGGTGGTACGGAAGGGATGGCCCCCACTTTCCTGTTCATTTTTTATCATTTAATACCTGCCTGTATTGACGGTGATGCATTTTTTAATTAGTTTTAAGATGTTTTATAATCTTGAAAATGGATCAAATGATATAAAAGACCAGGGTTCTAAAGATTTTAAAATTGCCTGGAAATTATTATACCATTTCGGATTCCTACATCTTATCATTTAAACAACTTACATTTTATGCCAATTTGTATTTCTTCGCAGAAATAGAATTCCCACAGTTCCATATTGTTTGCCTTTTGTCGCAACAATACAAACTCATTTACACATGTTGAGACATAAAACGATATAAAACCCTGACGCTGTTTATACTGCAACAGTTAATTAAGAATCCAATTTGTCTTGATAGCCATTTGAGGATTTCCAATTTCCGCTCACCGAGACACTTGATTAACACATCACTTGTGACACACCCTTCTGTTAATAGAGAGCTACTTGTGACATAGCGATTCGTTTAGTTTTAATAGTGGTAAACATCGAACCACATCGAATGGAAAACGTTACTCCAAGAAGAACAAATAAATGTAACAAATAGCAAAAATGTTCTGATAAAGAGTTTTCTAAAGAGTAAAATGCCAAATAAACTCCTAACTAAATTACTGATAGAAAAAGAGACACATAACAATACTGTGAAACCACAAGTAAAGTGGGAAGGTATTCTCGGAGATCTAGATTGGAAAAACATTTATTTTTCATCATTCAAAAGTACAATTGACACAAAACTACGTACATTCCAATATAAATATATCATGAGAATCATACCATGTAATAAGTTACTGTATAAATGTAAACTAGTTAGTTCTAGTTTATGTGATTTTTGTGAAATGCATGTAGAATCTCTCATACACTTATTTTGGGAATGTCCAATTATTCAACAATTTTGGACGAGTTTACAAATATTTCTCCATGGTAAAAGTTTGGATGTAAATTTGGATCTAAAAACAATATCATTTTGTATAAGTAAAAACACAAATAATAGCAGTATTGTCATTTTACTTTATTATACTTATAGCAAAATATTTTATTTTTATAAACAAATGCAGGAAAGCCATCCCGGAGTTTAATTGTTTTATACAATATTTAAAAAAAAAGAAAGGACATAGAACAGAACATTGCAGTATTTAAAGATAAAATTGAACAACACAACAAGAAATGGGAAAAGTTTAACGCGTAAGGGAAACTATATGGTGACCGAGATATACAATAAAATAATCAACGTATATAATTAAAACTGTATACAACAATACAACGACATCATTGACTCTAACACTCCAATACTCCTGTTCCTACTATCTGTCAAATCTTTCTATGTCTGCTAATTCTAAATTCTTCTAAAAGTTTCTTTTAGGACATACATGTATTATAAGATGTTGCATCAATGTAACACATTGCTATACAACTGTACGTTAAAGTTCATATATGCTTGTAACATTTTGTAATATATTATGCATTGAGAGAAATAAAATATTAAAAACGAACATCGAACCACTTAATATCAGAAAAAGCCAGTAAATAAATACAAAAAGAAAAATATATTTATTTAAAGTAACTTTAATTCCTACTTTCGCAACACATGTGTTAGGAAGCCCATGTCATGCGTTTATAATAAATTAATATGCACCTATTACATGTCCGAATACTTGATTAAAATATCCGTAAAATGCGTCATAAGAGTTTTAGATAATAATTCAGTTACGGTTTTAAACGCAGTAGTATATGGCAATCTCAAAGCGCGCAAATCAATTATTTTATTATATACTTTCCAGTGAAATAGTGGTTTTTATGAATTAATCTAAAACCTTATATGTTCATTGTTTATATTTCACAGGTAAAAATATCATATATTTTCACTCAGAACGACGTCATGCAACTGTTGACGTTCTTTACGTTGTTGACGTTATCGCATTATATTATTTTCTGTATAAATGTTCAGGTTGTGAGTATATAATAAATAGAATATTTGTTGGTTTGCCGTGAATATAAGATTCGATAAGAGGTCGTAAATGTGTGAAAAGCTTCAAAATAAAAGCTAGACATATTGCAGAACTTAAGTGGATGAAAAACTTACAGACACCTTATCCACTCGGCCTTAATGACAATATTTATCAAGAAGGAAATATTTCTAAAGATCCTAATATTGACATTTTTTCTATATTTTCTATTCGAAAGCGTAAATCTAGGTCTCATGGTCTGAGGCGTAATGGTAACATCAAACGTAAATCGAGTGTAATTATTTCTGTCGCTGATTTACATACTATTTTTAAACAGTCTGGAAAGCACTCTATGCTTTCACGGCTTACCTCTTTGTCTATTTCTTCACTAAAGTTGATCGACGAGGAAGCCGACACAATTTTCATTCGTCAAAACCCTTGTATAACACTGCTTCCAAAGTTCAAAGCTACACACAACATGTTCTCCGACCCCATAATGACAAGGAGTCTGATCACGTCAGGCATTTTCTAAAACTACTATATATTAATAAAGGTATTGATTTCGTTGACATGCCTAGTATTTTTCAGGATACTCATGTAGTTGATTCTATCCCTAAATATTTCAAAAATTCCGAAAGTCCTGTAATTTGTTATAAGTATAAAAAGCCTATTAGAAATATTATTTTCAACTACAACAAAATAGTTTCTGACCTTGATATAGTACATAATACTCCTAAGGAATGTGAATGCAACACATCAAAATTTTGCTATGCTCCAGCAGGTCATGTCATCACTGGTTATATTGATATTGTTGATAAACGTATTCGGCATTTGTTTTCGAAAGGTCCTAAATACAGATTAGCTTCAACTATTGATGTTAATGCCTGTCGTGCCCAGATCGCCAACTCCATTGAAGATTTTAGTATAAAATGGTGTCGTAGAGAACATGCGGACCCAAACTCGCTTTCTACTTGGAAAATGTCTATTCTTAAAATTATAGATACACGTATCAACTTTTATAATGCTAACCCCTCTTTACTTCTTTACTACCTCCAAGACCTAGGTTTTCCTTTCGTAATCAAAAATCGGGAATTCAGGAATTTCAAAATAAATTTGTTTTAGTTCCTGCAGATAAAGCAGCTAATAATGTAATTATTGTTTGACGCCTACATTACGTCAATGTTTTATCTCTGGAACTCGGCAGCACCAATTCGTATACTCCAGTTAATTCTACTGAGGATGATGTTGTTTCCACACATATCACTCGGTGCACTACTTTCAAGGCTGGGGTAAACGATAAGCAAAATAAACTGCCTACCATGTACTGGATTCCTAAATTACATAAAAATCCGTATAAGGATCGCTTTATTTCTAATTCTAGTGCCTGCACCACAACAAACATCTCCAAACTTTTAACTTATTGTCTTACTGCCGTTAAAGATCACGTTAAACTATATTGTGATAAAACTTATGAAAACTCTGGGATTAATTTATTTTGGTCTATAAAAAATTCAGGAGACGTTCTTGATAAAATTTTCAATAAAGGTCGAGTTTCATCAATAAGTACTTATGACTTCTTTACACTATATACAACCTTAACACATCATCTTATTAAAGACAAGCTAATTTCTCTTATTCAAAAAACATTCGCTAGAGAAAATACTACATTTTTGGCATGTAATAATATTAAAGCGTTTTTCACTAACGGCAGTTTAGACAATTATACTATGTGGACTTGCTATGAAGTTTGTGAAGCACTCATCTTTCTATTAGATACTATTTTCGTCAGGTATGGTACCACCGTTTATAGACAAATTGTTGGTATCCCTATGGGTACGAACTGTGCACCACTTGTCGCAGATTTGTTTTTATTTTGCTATGAAAGGGATTTCATGTTGAGTCTTTCACCAGATACCCAGGCAGTTGTTATTGAAGCTTTTAATGACACCTCTCGGAATCTGGATGACAAAATGAACATTGACAACCCTTTCTTTCCAACTATGGTTCATAATATTTATCCTAAAGAACTTCAGCTTAATAAAGCTAATGTATCTGATAATAACGCTTCTTTTCTTGATTTAGATCTCTCGATTGAAAATGGTGAAATAATTAGCAAAATCTATGACAAGAGAGATGATTTTAATTTTGACATTGTTAATTACCCTCACTTGGATGGTGATGTTCCCCGAGCAACTTCTTATGGGGTGTATGTGTCTCAACTTATTCATTTTTCAAGAGCTTGTACTCGAGTTGAGGACTTTAATATTCGTAATCTTTGTATAACTAAAAAGCTACTCAATCAGGGTTACCGTTACCATAAACTTCGTAAAACCTTTGCAAAATTTTATTATCGTAACCCTGATCTTTTTTCCAAATATAAAAGTAATTTAAGGACTCTTCTGCGACAAGGACTATCACAACCTGACTTCTATGGTGATGTGATTTATAAACTTCGTAAGATTCATGGTCATGATCACTTTCATAATATCTTTGTTAAACTTGTTAAAAAGTTTATCAAAAGAGGTTATGACCCTATCATTTTGCAACGTACTGCTTGCTTGGTGGTGGACCCTTTTACAGTTCGCCACTATGCTTTCCTCTTTAATTGTACGATGACCGGACAGGCTGTGGACACTATGATGACGCCTACCTAAAGCCCATTGGGACGGTGGCGTTTGGTGTTTGTCTATAATCTTTCCTGTCGTGCCCTTAATGGTTTATTCTCTTGTTGCTCTGGCTTCTGCCAAGTCATTGAGTACCTTCATTGTGGCTTTCTAGGCTATTGTTTTTTTAGTATTATATTTACACGAGCATATTTGTGTTTTACTTATATTGCCTATTGATGCTGCCTTGTTGGTTAGAGATTAAATCATGGCGGGGATTTCTTTATGTACACTGTCCTGTTTTAATGGGTTGACAGTAGGGTAAGTGTGAGGTTTGGTGCACACTAGAACCGGTTTAAACCCCCAGTGGCATACTTTGCTACTGACCGTTCCAAGGCGGTAGCCCTATTGTCAACCCTTTTGTGTTTGTGATGTCGTTTGCATTTTTTTATTACTTTTGCCTTTTCGTTTGTCTGTTTGCGTGTTTGTTTTCGTGTTTTGTGGTTGACTGTCGTCCTTGAATGCTGCTTTCCCTGTCCGATATTTTTATCCTTCCTTATGTTATGTAACTCCAACATATCCAATATATAAGAACGAACTAGCTGCTTTAAACATAAATTTAGCTTTATTAAGAACACTTCTTTGGTTAATTGTCATTCCATTTATAGTGTTCATCGCATCCTTTAAACAGTTATATTCATTGCCTAATATCATATAATTTTGATATATAATTTCTGCCTGACGTTGTTCCATCACAAACAGGACGACTTTAAAGTTGCATATAGTATAATGTCAAAAACGCTATCTCCTTTGAGAAACAGAAAATCAAATCAACCATGTTTTATCGTAATGTAATTTTTTTTCCCTCTTACCGAGATGTTACTTTGTGATTTGAATGACAGAAAGTTGACAAAAGGGCTAAAAACACATTTGGTATATGCAAGCCTTATTTTAAGAAAGATCATAAATAATGTACATATTCGTTTCTAAAGTCGTTTAGTATAGTAACACTCAACTTACAAAGCAATGAGATAGCGATGAAGTTGAGTGCAGCCTAGAAGCTGGTGTAAACCCACAAGCGGCCTTTTTGTCATTGACATGTACTCCCCATTATGTGGTCTAATTCCATTAAGCGATGGTAAACCTTAGAAGGATTTTTATAACGAATATTTCGACAATAAAACACTTTTAAAAACATTTTTACTGAAACAAAATATGATAATCTGTTTAAAATTACCTATTAATTGTATTTAGTTTACAATACGCAAAACGTATAAGACGAAATTAATGTTTTATTTCATACCCAAGCCAACCCCGTTTCCGCTTCTTTGAGAAGGAGATGGATAGGGTATGAAAGTTAATACTCGGACCACGTAATGTTTTTGTCATCGACATGTACTTCCATTATCAACCATGTTATGTTTGTCACATGTTTTGCTTCTATTTTTTCATTGTTATTGTTTATTGTTTATAACAGTCTTAAGATAAATAGAATTGTAAAATCACTCTAGAAATCATT
This sequence comes from Cyrtodaria siliqua, assembly GCA_037043455.1. NCBI lineage: Eukaryota > Metazoa > Mollusca > Bivalvia > Adapedonta > Hiatellidae > Cyrtodaria > Cyrtodaria siliqua. The sequence continues at coordinate 47,752 of JAWPHD010005365.1, read as the reverse complement.
CGTTCATGATTATAAAGGTGTTGAATTCAGAATAAGACCTTTCGTGCCCTTCATTATCTTCCAATAAACTACTATCTATCTCGGACATAGACATTGATTGACCTCACCAGTAAACTGGCCTTTCGTGCCCTTCATTATCTTCCGATAAACTACTATCTATCTCGGACATAGACATTGATTGACCTCACCAGTAAACTGGCCTTTCGTGCCCTTCATTATCTTCCGATAAACTACTATCTATCTCGGACAAAGACATTGATTGACCTCACCAGTAAACTGGCCTTTCGTGCCCTTCATTATCTTTCGATAAACTACTATCTATCTCGGACATAGACATTGATTGACCTCACCAATAAACTGGTTATTCGTGCCCTTTATTATCTTCCGATAAACTACTATCTATCTCGGACATAGACATTGATTGACCTCACCAGTAAACTGGCCTTTCATGCCCTTCATTATCTTCCGATAAACTACTATCTATCTCGGACATAGACATTGATTGACCTCACCAGTAAACTGGCCTTTCGTGCCCTTTATTATCTTCCGATAAACTACTATCTATCTCGGACATTGACTTGACCTCACCAGTAAACTGGCCTTCCGTGCCCTTTATTATCTTCCGATAAACTACTACCTATCTCGGACATAGACATTGTTTAACCGCGCCAGTAAACTGGCCTTTCGTGCCCTTTATTATCTTCCGATAAACTACTATCTATCTCGGACATTGATTTGACCTCACCAGTCAACTGGCCTTTTGTGCCCTTTATTATCTTCCGATAAACTACTATCTATCTCGGGCATTGACATTGTTTGACCTCACCAGTAAACTGGCCATTCGTGCCCTTTATTATCTTCCGATAAACTACTACCTATCTCGGACATTGACATTGTTTGACCTCACCAGTAAACTGGCCTTTCGAGCCCTTTATTAGCTTCCGATAAACTACTATCTATCTCGGACATTGACATTGTTTAACCTCACCAGTAAACTGGCCTTTCGTGCCCTTTATTATCTTCCGATAAACTACTACCTATCTCGGACATTGACATTGTTTGACCTCACCAGTAAACTGGCCTTTCGTGCCCCCATTATATTCCGATGAACTACTATTTATCTAAGACATTGACATAGTTTGACTTCACCAATAAACTGGTTCGCCCATGAGAAGGATCATTCGGGATACAGAAATATTGTCTGGTCTGTACACAAATATAATTCAAGATGACACCTTGTTTAATGATATTACCAACAAGTAATTTCACGAGTGCTCGTTTCATATAGCAACACTTGAAAATATTCGGCGATTAAAAATTAATGTTATTGATCGAGTTACATATGTTTTCGTATCAAAAGAGTTAAATGTATAAAATGGGATCTTTCGAAAGCAACGCATGTAAGTAGATTGTTTGTATGCACCCCGAAGGGCGGCATATAGTAGTGAGGCCCTCCCAGGGGTTTGGGGGATCTGGGGAACATGGCCAATTACTTTTAGGGATCTGGTGAACATTGCCAATCCAGGGATCAAAGTCCTACGCTTAGGGATCTAGGGAACAGTGTCCTAAAGGGACAAAATTAAAAAGTACCTACTCTTTACGTATAATTGCTATAATTTACTTTTACATTTGGACTGCTGATACTGCTTTTGACGACTTTCAGTATTACCTTTTATGACGATGTTTAGTTGTGCCCTCGATCAACTGGAGGCTCTCTTCAGAGAATATCAACTTTCCTGTTCAACTTAAAGCGTTGGCACAGCGATGAACATTTGACATTTGTGTCCATTTTAGGCTTATGCCCTGTAGCGTCGTTCGTCTGTCTGTCCGTCCCCCCAAAAAACAATATTTACGGCAACTACTCTAAAATTATTAGATGGATTTTCATGAAACTTTACAAAAAATGTTGCCCATAAGGTCTTATTGTTCCTAGCAAAAAATCAGGTTGATGTGAAATCCAAGATGACCACAATTGCAAAGCTAAAAATAGATTTTTAAAAAAGAAATTTGTAGCGACTACTCCTCCGAAACTACAAGTGTTTTTGTGTGGCGACTACTCCTGTAAAACTATTTGATGGATGTTCATGAAACATTACAGAAATGTTGCCCATATGGCCTAGCTGATCCTAACAAAAAATCAGTCTGATGTGAAATCCATGATGGCCACCAAAACTAAAAATAGATTTTAAAAATATAATTTTGTGGAGACTACTTCTCAAAAACCATAAGTGGTATTGATTTGGAACCTTTACCAATTGACTGGCATGACATAGTGTTGGTCCTAAACAAAATGAATATTGATTCGATGTTAAACACGGCCACCAGCGGACATTTTTTCATCGATTTTCATGAAACTTTACAGGAATGTTGCTCTTGATACCTAGTTTGAAGTGCTAAGTATCTTTGTTTACATAGAGTTATATAGGAACAACTTTCGGGACTACTCCTCTGAAACGATTTGATGTATTTTCATGAAACTTTACATGAATGGTGCCCTGGATGTCTTGTTGATTCTGACTAAAAAATCAGGTCTCACGGAAATTAAAAATGGCCACCATAGCTAAAAATAGATTTTAAAAATAGAAGTTTGTGGCCACTACTTCTCAAAATCCACAAGTGGTATTGATTTTGAACCTATACTAAAATGACTGGCGAAAAAAGTAGTTGGATCTAAACAAAATTCATTTTGATTCGATGTAGATCCGTACTGTATGACAAATTAAGAGCAAATTAAATATACAATGAAAATGATGATACCCAACACAAAGAATGGTAAGAACAGGGATACCGACTTGGAACTGTCAGCAGACAATATGGCCTACTGGTTAGCCTACATCAATTACCAGTATGTGTACACAACCTCAGTATTAACCTGTCTTCAGTGCCCAAGTTGACAAGACAGTGTAAATAAAAGTACATTCCATCAAGGGAAATTTCTGAGACAGTATAAATGGGGAGGTTTTGTTTTTCTTTACAATAAGATTATATTATGCAATTTTGACAGAATGTTAAGAATTTCCCACTTCAATCCAGAGGTATTTCAAAAAACAATTTCGGGTGAAAAAATGTAATGATTTATTTGTAGAAAATATTTAGAGGCTAGACGCTATACGATTGATGTGGGTACCTTTAAACCCTGGAAGGTCCCTTTAAACGCTGGAAAAAAAATGTAATGATTTTTTTTCAAAAACTTAGTGTACAACCCACATTGTCAATACTGACTTTTTTTACACAGATAAGTTTAAAGTCATAGTATCAAAAATGAACATTGTTTCATGTTATGAAATCTATGCACTGCCTTTACTCCGAGGCTCACTGAGTTTTTTTTATTATTTACGTATAATATTTTCGGAAAATTGTATTACATGTAATAACCCATCCTGTGTTATAAATCTGTACAAATTTAGCAGCGAGCCCAAGCGAACTTTACGGTAACGCGAGTAACAAAATCAATGCAGGGAAGCCACGTGACTTTTGAATAACGTTCGCATTCGAAAACATGGCGGAAACGTCACATCAGGTGAGTCTTATCTGAATAAATATTTTATTACTTAACCGATTGCGATAAAATAAAGTCTAAAGAAGATACCAAAATAGTCCCAACCCTCGGTACAAAGCGTCTTAAGACTGTCTATAGCCGTTTGTTACTGATGCTCGACCAACTTTGTTCTTGTGTCAAAACAAATAAGGATAATGTTTGCATTTTTTCACGATTTTCAGTCAAAAGGTTAAATCTGCTCATTGTAGGAACCATTGATACCTATATTTTATCAACCATTTCTTTTAAAATGTATGATATACTTGTATCTTTACGTAAATGCTGAAACTTTTGGCGGAAAAAAATTGAAAATCAAGTTTGGAATATCGTTTGCATCGGTTTGAAAAAGGAATATCGTTTGCATTAAAATTACAAATAAAACCAACTATACAAAACGTTACAAAACGTTTCGTATGCCTTATTTGTTAAAATATTTATTTTCAATATAACCTTTGCATCGGTTTTGCAAGTATGTCATCTACTTATTTTTATTTAATTCAAAACATTACATGCATAAACTCTTTATGTTCCGACTGGTAACGTTGGAGGACATGTGCCTTTGATGTTTTCAGTAGTCTGTCTTGCATAAATACTTATCATTTCACAACGGTTTATCTTTTAAAACGCAATAATAAATTCTTCCCGTACATCTACTTTGATCAACGTAATCAATAATAATTGTTTCGAAACACATGGTTTAGCTGCTTTCATCTTTTACTGAGTTAGAACATTGAAAAATCGGATTTCAACTTTTGCTTTACAATTTCTAAAAAATACATTTTATTGAACATAATGAACTATTTTTTCAAGACGATGGAAATTGTGGTTTATATTTCGCTATATTTATTGTTTCTTGCCGAAGATATGGTTAGCCAGTGTAACTCACTGACCGAACTCCAACATAGTTTAGATCACTTTCATACTATCTTTGTTAAACTTGTTAAAAAGTTTATCAAAAGAGGTTATGACCCTATCATTTTGCAACGTACTGGCATGCTTGGTGGTGGACCCTTTTACTGTTCGCCACTATGCTCTTCTTTAATTGTACGATGACCGGACAGGCTGTGGACCCTATGATGACGCCTACCTAAAGCCCATTGGGACGGTGGCGTTTGATGTTTGTCAATGTTTTTTCTTGTCGTGCCCTTAATGGAGTATTCTCTTACTGCTTTGGCTTCTGCCAAGTCATTGAGTACCTTCATTGTGGCTTTCTAGGCTATTGTTTTTTGTATTATATTTTACACGAGCATATTTGTGTTTTACTTATATTGCCTATTGATGCTGCCTTGTTGGTTAGAGTTTAGATCATGGCGGGGATTTCTTTATTTACACTGTCCTGTCTTTAATGGGATGACAGTAGCGTAAGTGTGAGGTTTGGTGCACCCTAGAAACCGGTTTTAAACCCCCAGTGGCCTAACTTTTGCCACTGACCGTACCAAGGCGGTAGCCCTATTTTCAATCCTTTTGTGTTTGTGATGTCGTTTGCATTTTTTTATTACTTTTGCCTTTTCGTTTGTCTGTTTGCGTGTTTGTTTTTGTGTTTTGTGGTTGACTGTCGTCCTTGAATGCTGCTTTCCCTGAACGATATTTTTAGCCTTCTTGTAAAACATGGGGGCTAGAAGTACATTTTTCTAAAACTAAAGTAATGTTTTTTAAAGAAAATGGGACCACTAAAGCAAGAGAAGTGGACATACGATAATAAAGAGGTGGATATGTTAAATACTTGTTATTTGTCTAGACACTGTTTTTAAATATAAGGGTTCTTTTTCTCTTAATCAAGAATGTTTAACTGGTAAGGGTTTAAAGGGCGCTTAACGTGTAACTGGCAATTACTGGAACTTTTAATCTAAAACCACATACTATTTGTCAATTATTCGATACGTTTGTTGCGTCAATTTTAAGTTATGAAGTGAAATCTGGTGGAAATCCAAATCTCAAAGATATAGAAAAGAATCCATTTGAAATTGTGTAAACAAATGTTGTAAGTAAAAACATGTCGATATCCACTGTATATAGAAAAATACATTAAAATCATTAAATACTGGTGCAAAGTGGTTAAATCTGATAATGTTATATTATCAACTTTGTGTAAAGACTTAGTTGGATAGTGTAAAACGGTATAAATAATTGAGCTCAAGGAGTTGAGGACGCAACTTGATAATTACGGATTTGGCTATGCATGGGATAACCCTGATAGTATTGATTGTAACACCTTTTACACTGTTTTTCAAGCAAAAAGTAGTCGATTGTTTTATCCAAAAATGGAATAGCGATTTAATAGATAACCAGGTTTTAGTTACGTAAAGACATTTCAAGGTAGGATTCAGTTACGAAACATAATTTGAATAATTTCCGCTTTACTTAAGATTGTGTTTGTCTAGATTATATCTAACGTCTCCTTCATTAAAAATAGAAACTGGTAGATATGCCATAAAAAGAACAAAATAGATACGAGCACTACTGTTTTATGTGTAATTCTACAGATATTGAAGATGAGTAGCACTTTATTTTAGTTTGTCACTTGTGCGATGATATTCGTAAAAATTAATATAAAGCCATACTATTACCTCGCCCAAGTATATATAAATTTGTACTACTAATTTATAAATTTATAAATAATGCTGTCTGCATTTAATTTAGCAGATAAATTGTATTGGCAAAGTATATTAAAGAATATTTTTACCTAAGAAATGCCATGATTTAATTCATTATTTCGCTCATCCTCTGTGGTGGTGATACAGATGTTTGAATAAAGGTTATCGGTATCAATATATTCATATTTGTTTGGTAGTACTTCAAACAGGTATCCGCGTAGAAGTCGATAAGTCATATGAGTTTTTGTTTGTTGACACAGGAAACATCTGCAATTGTTACATTTAATAATGTCCACCTGTCATGTCATGTTTTGTATTTGTATATATTTGCATATGTTTGACGAGATATGTTTGTATAAGTCAATACAGAATCTGTTCTGTTAAATGTATATTTCTCTGAATTTTTTTTTAAAAAAATATTGAAAAACCGTCTGGGCGAATAATTAAAATGTAGTCAACTCAAAAGAAATATAAAAAGATCGGACAGGGAAAGTAGCATTCAAGGAGGACAGTAAACCACAAAACACAGAAACAAACACGCAAACAGACAAACAAGAAGGCAAAAGCAATAATAAATGCAACCGACATCACAAACACTAAAAGAGTCGACAATAGGGCTACCGCCTTGCACACTATGTCTTTGTTTACATAGAGTTACGAGTATATAGTAAAACATTGTAGCGACTACTCATCTGAAAATACTTGACGGATGTTCATGAATCTTCACAGGAATGTTGCTCTTGTTGTCTAATTTATCCTAGCAAAACTTCAGGTCTTCATGATGTTGGTCCTTGTCGAAAATCGTTTCGATTCGACGTTAAACATGGCTGCCAGCGGCCATCTTTGTTTACATAGAGTTATATAGTAAAACAGTATAGCGACTACTCATCTGAAACTATTTGACGGATGTTCATGAATCTTCACAGGAAGGTTGCTCTTGATATCTGATTGATCCTAGCAAAATGTCAGGTCGGCCAGGATTCAAGATGGCCGCCATGGCTACAAATAGATTTTTAAAAAACAAGAGGCCCAACAGGGCCTGTGGACGCTCTACTGGCTCAAGATAAAGTTTATGTATAAGTGGCCATAAGTCTTTCAAAAATCATTCAACCAGAACATGGCAATGACAGGTGCAACTAGGCTAAGTGCTGATCATCCACGCCAAGATTCGCTGAAATCTGGCAAAGAGTTCAGAAGACTAATCTGGACAAAGTTTGTGTATTAAAACATTTAAAGGGTCACAACTCTGCCAAAAATCATTCAACTGAAATATGGCGATGATATGCACAACTAGGCTTGATACTGATTATCCTTGTCAAGTTTCGTCTGCATAGCCAGGGGTTCAGGAGAACTAGCCCAGAAAGAAATTGTGGTATCAAAATCCTTTAAAGGGCCATAACTCCGCCAAATAACTGTAAACCGCAACTAGGCTTGGTGCTGATCATCCCTGCAAATTTTCATTGAAATCTGGCGAGGGGTTTAGGAGAAGTACATCAGAACAAAGTTTGTGTATTAAAACCTTTAAAGGGCCATAACTCTGCCAAAAAAATCATTCAACCGGAACACGGCGATGATTTTCACAACTAGACATAGAATTGATCATCCCTAAAAAGTTTCGTTTAATCCGGCCAGGGGTTCAAGAGAACTAGTCAGAACAAAGTTTGTGTATTAAAACCTTTAAAGGGCTAAAACTCCGCCAAAATCATTCAACTGGAACACGGTGACTATGTACAACTAGGCTTGGTACTGATCATCTCTGCAAAGTTTCAATGAAATCCGGCCAAATGAAGGCCCTTTCGTCTTAATGAGGCCAAGATATAGCATATTTCGGAAAATCAAGGGCCATGACTCCGATGTAAATGGTCCAATCTGGATGTTTTTCGAACTTGTCCAAGCTTTAATTGATATTAACAATCTGGTAAAGTTTCTTAAAGATCGGATGAAAGATGAAGGCCTTATCGTCTTAATGAGGCAAAATATAGGATTTTTAACTAAATCAAGGGCCATAACTCCACTGTTACTGGTCCGATCTGGCTGGTTTTCGAACTTGACCGAGCTGTCATTGATATTAACAATCTAGTACAGTTTCATAAAGATCGCATGAAAAATTAAGGCCCTATCGTCTTAACGAGGCAAAGTATAGCATTTTTAACTAAATCAAGGGCCATAACTCATATGTTACTGGTCTGATCTCGCTGGTTTTCAAAATTACCTGAGCTGTCATTGATATAAACAATCAGGTAAAGTTTTGTAAAGATCAGATGAAAGATGAAGGCCCTATCGAATTAACAAGGTAAAATATAGCAATTTCAACTAAAACAAGAACCATAACTCATCTGTTACTGGTCCAATCTGGCTGGTTTTCGAAATTGTCTGAGCTGTCATTGATATAAACAATCAGGTAAAGTTTTGTAAAGATCAGATGAAAGTTGAAGGCCCTATCGAATTAACGAGGCAAAATATAGCATTTTTAACTAAATCAAGGGCCATAACTCTGCTGTTACTGGTCCGATCTGACTGATCTTCGAAATGTCCAAGCTTTCATTTATATAAACAATCTGGTAAAGTTTGGTAAAGATCAAATGAAAGATAAAGGCCCTATCGTCTTAACGAGGCAAAATATAGCATTTTTAACTAAATCAAGGGCCGTAACTCTTATGTTAATGGTCCGATCCTGCTAGGTTTCGAACTTGCCCTAGCTCTCATTTATATAAACAATCTGGTAAAGTTTGGTAAAGATTAGATGAAAGATAAGGGCCCTATCATCTTAATGAGACCAAATATAGCAATTTTAACTAAATCAAGGGCAATAACTCCGCTGTTTATGATCCGATCTAGCTGGTTTTCGAACTTATCCGAGTTTTTATTGATATTAACAATCTGTGCAAGTTTGGTAAAGATCAAATAATAAATGAAGGTACTAGAGTGTTCACAAGGCTTAATATGGCAATTTTCAACAAAACAAGGGCCATAACTCCGGTGAAATTATTTCGATCTTGCCAGTTTTCGAACTTGTCCGAGCTTTCATTGATATAAAGACACTTGCAAAGTTAAGTAAAGGTCCGATTAATATAGAAGGCCCTAGAGTGTTCACAAGGCAGAAAATAGCATTTTTCAGAAAAGACAAGGGCCATAACTCCGGTGTTACTGATCCGATTTAGCTAGTTTTCGAACTTGTTTGAGCTTTCATTGATATTAACAATGTGTGCAAGTTTGGTAAAGATCAAATAATAAATAAATGTGCTAGAGTGTTCACAAGGCAGAAAATGGCATTTTTCAGAAAAAACAAGGGCCATAACTCTGGTGTTACTAAACCAATTTAGCTGATTATCGAACTTGTCGAAGCTATCATTTGTATTAACCATCTGTACAAGTTTGGTAATGATCAAATAATAAATGAAGGTGTTAGAGCATTCACAAGGCAGAAAATGGCAATTTTCAGAAAAAACAAGGGCCATAACTCCGGTGTTACTGATTTGATTTGGCTGGTTTTCAAACTTGTCCGAGCTTTCATTGATATTAACAATCTGTGCAAGTTTGGTAAAGATCAAATAATAAATAAAGGTGCTAGAGTGTTCACAAGGCTTAATATGGCATTTTTCAGCAAAACAAGGGCCATAACTCCGGTGAAATTTATCCAATCCGACTGGTTTTCAAACTTGTCCGAGTTTCGTTGATATAAAGACACTGGCAAAGTTTAGTAAAGATTCGATTTATAATGAAGGCCCTAGAGTGTTCACAAGGCAAAAGTTAACGGACGGACGACGGACGGACGGACGGACGGACGACGGACGACGGACAACTCGCCATCCCATAAGCTCTAATGGCCTTCGGCCAGTAGAGCTAACAAGTTTGTAGCGACTACTTCTTGAAAACTATAAGGGATATTGATATGGGACTTTTTCTAAAATGATCAGAATGACATGATGTTGAACCTTGTTGAAAAATACTTTGATTCGACATTAAGTCATCGGTCATCTTTGTTTACATAGAGTTACATACTAATTATTTTAGCGACTACTCCTCTGCAACAACTTAACGGATTTTCATGAAACTTCGCATGAGTGTTGCTCTTGATGCCAGTTAATCCAAGCAAAATTTCAAATCGGCCGGAAATTCAAGATGGCCGCCACGGCTAAAAATTGATTTTTATAAAACAAGTTTGAAGCGACTACTTCTTGAAAGCTATAAGTGATATTGATATGGGACTTTTTCTAAAATGATCAGCATGACATGATGTTGGTCCTTGTTGAAAATCGTTTTGATTCTACGTTAAATATAACTGCCAGCTGTCATCTTTGTTTAGAAGGGTTATATTGTAAAAAGTTGTAGCGACTACTCCTCTGAAACTACTTGACAGATTTTCATGAAACTTCACAGGATGATCTAGCTATCAAAACATATCAGTGGAGCTTCAAGGTCATTGACCTCTTGTATTCTGACACAAACGGATGAGCGTATCACGTATAGAAAGGACCTACGTCCGCCAAGTGGTTAGCATATTTGCCTCTCGATCCTGGTTGGGTCATTTTACGTGTTTTTCAAACACTCTCCCTCAGTATCCAACATACATGGTTTCGGACATGGTTCTGTGGAAGTACGAGTATGCCATCCTTCGTGGACGGGAGAAAACTGACGGACCCATACTGTGTTTACTGGTCAGTTGACAAGAGAAAAGTACAGGCGGTTCAATTCTGAGAGGGGAGATGGGGCAGAGTATGCCCTCACCCACCCCCGAGCTCCGATATTTTGCCAACATTATGTGTTGAACACCCCCAACAGGTGTTTGTGTCCTGAAATGTTATATTCACGGGACAACAAATAACCAAATAACATAGGAAAGTAGCTACTATCTTATTTATTAATAAGTCTTCAGCAAAAACAAAGCACAAAATACACGCTATCAGATTTTTAAAATATTATGTTGCCCCAATACTTCCAATATCTGAAACGACCTACACAACTGGTATGAACTGCATTATATATATAAGTAAAGTGTTTAATTTCCATACATGGTATTTCGTCTTCTGAGGAATGCTTTCACTAAATATTTAGCAACTTTTCTAGGAAAGTTCTTAACTAGATATATGAGTTTGTCAGGTTCGTTCATAATGAATTGCACATCTATTAATTGTTCATAAAATACATCTTCTCTTATATCATTATAGAAAGAACATTTAACTAAAAACCAGATCTCATTCTCAATTTGAATGTCATTGCAAAATCTGCAAAGTCTTTGTTCAGGAGGCTCTCCAACGTAACGCCCAGTCTCCATTGTATATGGTATTCTTAATGGTAGAATACCACACATAAATTTAGCAAGCATCGATCGTTCATGTCTGCTCAAATTTAAAAGTGTATACTGTTCACATTCAAACAGATCTTTAAATGTTACATATGTTCTTAACTTATGATATCCGAATAATATTCAACAATTTTACTTTTAACTGTTTCAATATTCACCAATGTTTTCCTTTCAAAATATTCAACAACATTTAGTTTTAACATAACGGATTTTAAATCACTGCATCAATTATTTCGACATCGTGTGTAATCCAAGTCGAAAACTCGTTTTGTAAGTCTATTATCGTCAAACATAATTAATCTGTTCCAATAGCGAAACATCGCTACCCAGCGGCGTTATTATAATACAAAAAAAATTGCTATGAACTTTTCCGCCAAATTAAATGTAATACGTTACCAGTGTTAAAAAAAAAAATTGCCAATTATAGTTGGGCTGGAGAAACAATGTATATATACTGCAGCACACAAGATATGCGTATAATTTGGACATATATGTCAGGACGACATTGTGTTGGGAATAAACATACATCACTAAGCTTGATGAGGGAATATTCACTTTCCATGGGTGGGATATAAAAGCGCATGGTGATGTTTCTGATTCCGATGAGAAAATGATAGAGATGATTTGTTATCTGAAACACATGAATAGTCACAAATACAAACATCTCATCTCAGTGTATTTCTATGGAGGTTTACACACAAGTAACTGCCTATCTCTAAGCCATAACACTTAGTGTCGTTTGCTGCAAACACTACCACGTGTATTGATGCACATTTCTCAGTTCATAACCCCACAGGCTCCTCCCCTATATTTTCAAATTTCTGTCAGTTGGGTTAAAATAAAATTGAAACTAGGAATAAGAAACTCTTTTTAACAAATATGTTTTTACCAATACACTTGTTTAATATCAGTTTACTTCTGTGCCAAATATTGATATTTTTTAAGAGGTGAAATTTTCAATATTTTGAAAAAGGTCTCTCTGATTTGACCATGTATAAATTTAGATGAAAAACCTGCACCAGCTCCATCTAGAGACCTTTATACGGCAGTTGGGCCTTTAAACATGAATGTTTTTATCAGTTGAGCATTAACGATAACCATCGAATAAATCAACTACGCAGATGTGGAGGTGTGCCATTTTATTGATGATTACTGATTGGTCAAATCAAATGATGTATATAATATTCCCAGTAAAATAAAATTGATAATCTCACTGTTTCAAACAGTGAACTTGCTTTTCAGCTGTTGATGGAAGCATACAATAAATCAAGTAGCCTCTATATAATCTACCGTTGAGTGTTGATTTATGATCTAAGATAAATTACACATTAAGAACATATACATGGGTAATTAACTTTAGGAGTGTAATTTCAGAGCTAATTAAACGGATCAATCTGAATTATTTTCTCATTATATTAAAGTGATTGAATGCAAAATATATTCTAATACTTTTCTAATTGTCCTCATGAGGGAAGTTTATAAATATATAGCAAAGTCTATTAAGACACATTTAATAAAATAGTTCGGGCATAGCCCTTCATTAGTTGGATAAAACACACACTTTTACAACTACATTATGGACGCGGCCATATTGAACGTCAACAGAATAATAATTACAACGGACGTGACGTCAACGTCAAATGTAACGTCTGTGCGCGCCATTTCAGGACGTAACGTTCACCGGGTTAATATTGGAACGATACTGGAACCCAACAGTCTTTTACGTGCAATAATGTAACTGTAAAAGTGTGAGTTTTATCCAACGGATGAAGGGCTATGCCCGAAACATTTTATTAAATGTGTCTTAATAGACATTGCTATATATTTTAATAATGTTACCTTAATTACTGGCGCCCATATAACCGTCTAGTAATTCTTAATTTCCGGAACAAGAGAAAGTTGCTAGACTTTTTTGTTTACAATTTAATGAAGCATACACACTGTCTCGTAGTTCACTGTGCTCTACCAAAGCGTATCAAGTAATGCGCATGCAACTGATAATATATCCTTGCAATATTGAATTGGGGCGTCCGTGGTCGAATGGTTAGAGTCTCTGGCTTGTGGAATGTAGGTGTTCTACCCAGATGCTCACCCGTGAACGAAAATTTCCCCGGAGGGGCGCCTTGGGTCTAACTCCAACAAAGACAAGGACATTGTTAATTGCACTTTTCGAAATATTTCGTTAATTGACTATAGCATTTGCTCTCTGGAAAGCCTAGACTTGTTAAATGATATCGAAGTTATCGATCTTGATCCTCTCTTTTCAGACGGTCATGCGCTTCTCTCACTGGTCTTATACACAAACATAAGTACAGTCTCAAATAGCGAAAACGTAACCCTACCTAATACACGTACAATTTCACCCAAATCGGACATAGATAATAAACATGCTTTTCTAGACAAACAAGACCGAAGCAAAGTTCAACTTCTCCTTAACACAATTTCCACGTTTAATTCTAATATTGATCAACAATCTGTAGACAATATTACCGACTCCATAGGGCAACTATTTTATGCAACAGCAATAAATACCTTTGATCCAAGGAAACCATAAAAACCTACGCTCATTGCAAACAACCCAAGCAATAAACCGTGGTTTGGTCATAAATGCCGAAACATGCGGATCAAGTACAATAAAGCTCGTAAAAAATATCAAACACGAAAAAACGAGAACTACAAACAATCATATAAATCGGCCACCAAAACATACAAAAAACTTTTAAATGCATTTATTAATAAACACAAATATGATAGCCAGCAAACACTTAGAAATCCCCATTCAAAACGTCCTAAAGAATATTGGCGATATCTCAATCGGATGAAGCCCAAAACAGTAAGCAATACGCCGCCATTAAACGACCGGTGTGAGTATTTTAAAAATATCAATACATATACTCCAGAAAACAAAGAAGATAATGATCCATTCGAATTTAGTGTTGCGGATGACGATGTCATTTTAATCTCGCCACTCACGCCAGACGAGATCTTAAAAAAATATAACTAAACTGAAAAAACTCAAAAGTCTCTGCAGATGACCAAATAATAAATGAATATATTAAGGTTACTCAAGAAGTCATGCTACCGATATATACAAAGCTCTTCAATATTATTCTTGATACAGGGTTTCTCCCAACAAGTTGGTTAGAAGGCATCATTCAACCCATTTCCAAAAACAAAGGCGATCCCTTAAGACCTGAAAATTATCGCCCGATCACCATATTATTTGTTTTGGCAAACTGTTTACATCTATACTACACGAACGAATTAACAAGTTCCTAATTGAAAAAGGAATCTTAGCTAAAAATCAAGCAGGGTTTAGAGCCAAATATTCCACAACTGATCATATATATGTATTACACAAATTGGTGGAGATGGTGGAGATGTTACGTTCACAAAAGAAAAAGCTGTTCTGCTGCTTGATAGATTTCACACAGGCATTTGACTCCATATGGAGAATAGGCCTATGGCGCAAACTCCTAAGTAATGAAATTAAAGGTAAATTCTTCCGTATATATATAACATGTATCAAAACATTAAATCATTGTGTCCATAAATAACGATACCTCGATTTTCTTTGTGAGTCAATGCGGAGTCCGTCAAGGTGAAAATGTATCACCGATAATGTTTGCTATTTTGTTAAATGACTTACATGAGTATTTGCTTAACACAGGCTTAGATGGAATTAGAGTCGAACCCCAAATAAATGTATTTATAAAGATTATAATACTACTATATGATGACCATACCATTATCCTAGATGAGAATCTCGAAAGTTTCCAATTAAGTCTAAAAATAATCAAAATTAAAAGTAAACTACAGCAAAACTAAAATAATTGACTTTGGTGCTAGAAACATAAACCGTTTCTCATTTAACATAGACCGGAAGAAATTGAAAAAACAATACAAATACCTAGGAGTAATATTTACTAGCTTGGGTAGCTTTCTAAACACAAGAAAAAACACTTGGCCGAACAAGCCACGAAAGCGTCATTTCTACTTTATCGGAGAATCAATAACCTAGACCTACCCTTAGACCTCCAACTTAAATTATTCGACCAAACAATTCTACCAATATTAACCTACAATTGCGAAGTTAGGGGATATGAAAACTTAGATATAACAGAACGTGTACATACTGATTTTTTAAAAAGAATTACAAACAGTTAAAAAAGCACCCCTTCTTACATGCTATATGCGGAATTAGGCAGACACCCAGTCACAGCCACTATACAAACGAGAATGATAAACTTTTGGAATAAATTAATCTTAGGTAAACAAACAAAACTTAGTTACTTATGTTATGAATCAATGGTTAACAGAGCTAATTACGAATACAAGTTGTTAAATTACATTCAAAATATACTAAACAACACAGGAAATTCCGATATTTGTCAAATCGGCATTTATTGCAAAACAAATATGACAATCGATCCATTACAAAAAATGTAATCAATCATGGAGGGCAGACCTACACAATTCGTCCAAAAGGGGGAATTATAACCTGTTCAAAGACGACCTTTCATTTGAACCATACCTAAAGTTACCAAGAAACTACTCTATTAATGTATACAAATTCCGAACAACTAACCATATATTTCCTGTCGAAACTGGTAGGTTTGCGAATATCCCTTACAACTTAAGGCGCTGTACTCTGTGCGACTCTGATATTGGCGACGAATTTCATTATGTCTTAAAATGCCCTCATTTCGACCTCTGCGTAAAAAATACATTCCACGGTATTTTTACAGTCACGCAAATGGTATAAAATATAAGGAGCTTCTAACTCATTCGTCCACCAAAATACAAATCAGTCTATGTATCTTTGTCCGAATTCTATTACAAACGGTTAAACAATAAGTATATATATTATATATATATATATATATTTACTTGCTTCACATTTGAAGCTGCAATGTTATTCCACGCAACTGTTATCCCCATAACTTTTCCCACCATATCAAGTGGGGTTTGGGAGATCCATTTTAATTCAAAATTAGTAATTGTATAATTTGTTGTATGCATACTTATTCTCTAATGTTGTAACTCATGTTGCCTAAGATTGTACATAATAAAAGATTGTGTTCTGTTCTTCTGTTCTGTTCAACAATGGAAAGTCCCCAAATGAAGTTAGCTGTTGGTGCAATTACAAAATCAAATTCAAATTTGGAAGATCAATGATTAATCGTGAAAATTAATTACAAGTTTTGGTAGACACAGAATGCCATCGAAATTTGCGCACACATTTAAGTTTAACAATATAATAACACAATGGCAAGCAACACAATAAATTATTCATTATTGCCACATTCCGATGATTGATACACTGTCATAACGGATACAAACCTGATTGTTTCAGGAATATTCCGTGATTAGTGTTTCCCTTGTATTCTGCAGTCTGTTATTTCAGTTGTGCCAATTAGTTGTAAACTAATTGAAAGAAATTAGGTCTAACACATTCTGCTCTTTATTACTCTGTTTATCAGATATAATTGCAAAACCGTTAGGTTTATTTAATTGTTTTCCACTAGAATTACAGCTCATGTGTCTGATTTATGTGCCTCCAAAAACAAACTATTACAATCCATTTTAATTTAAATACTAATATCACTCAGGAGACATATAATATGCTTCAGAAGTATTAGTTAGTTATACTAGATCAAGTGTAACTGATAAATTGCGAATGTTATTAAGAATAAAGGATTTAAATATGTTTCGTCATGATCTCCAGAAAAGGGATCAATAAAAATCATAACGATCAACTCTAATCCCGAAAACAGTGTTCTGCACTTCAACTGGTTCTATCATCAGGTGATATCCCCCTTAATGTTATATAGTGTAACAGGTTATATCATCAGGTGAGACACATTACGTTTCTACACTACAACTGGTTCTATCATCAGGTGAGATCCCCCTTAATGTTATACATTGTAACAGGTTATATCATCAGGTGAGACACATTACTGTTCTACACTACAACTGGTTCTATCATCAGGTGAGATCCCCCTTAATGTTATACATTGTAACAGGTTTTATAATCAGGTGAGACACCTTACCTTTCTACACTACAATCGGTTCTATCATCAGGTGAGACACTTTACTGTTCTACACTACAACCGGTTCTATCATCAGGCGAGATCCCCTTATTGTTTTACACTACAACCGGTTTTATCATCAGGCGAGATCCCCGTACTGTTTTAAACTACAACCGGTTATATCATCAGGCGGGATGTCTGTATTGTTCTACACTACAACCAGTTATATCATCAGGCGAGATCCCTTTACTGTTCTACTATACAAACGGTTATCATCAGGCGATATCCCCTTACTGTTCTACACTACAACCGGTTATATCATCAGGCGAGATCCCCTAACTGTTTTAAACTACAACCCGTTATATCATCAGGCGAGATCTCCGTATTGTTCTAAACTACAACTGGTTTTATCATCAGGCGAGATCGCCTTACTGTTCTACACTAACACCGCTTCTATCATCAGGTGGGATTCCCTTACTGTTCTACACTACAACCGGTTATATTATCACGTGCTACCACCTTACTGTTCTATACTACAATCGGTTATATCATCAGGCGGGATTCCCTTACTGTTCTACACTACAACCGGTTCTATCATCTGGCGGGATCCCCTTACTGTTCTACACTACAACCGGTTATATCATCACGTGTGACCACTTACTGTTCTACACTACAACCGGTTCTTTCATCAGGCGGGATTCCCTTACTGTTCTGCACTACAACCGGTGATATTATAAGGTGCGCCCACCTTACTGTTCTACACTACAACATGTTCTATCATCCGGCGGGATCCCCTTACTGTCCTGTACTACAACCGGTTTCTATCATCAGGTGAGATCAGCTTCATGTTCTACACTACAACCGGTTCTATCATTAGGCGGGATCCCCTTACTGTTCTACACTACAACCAGCTATATCATCAGTTGAGATATCCCCTAGTGTTTTACACTACAACCGGTGTCGGAAAAACAGACACAATAAACCCGAGTCTGCAATCTTGCAGGTGTTTTTTTTTGTTCTCTGCTTTCAGCTGATCTTCAGATACACACATATCACTCCACCTCATGGGTGACCTGCCTGTGGGTCTTCGGTTCCTAATAATATTTATTAAATATATAAAATCAAGTCTAAACTATTTTTTCTCCTTTATGTATACAGAGAATAAACGTTTCATACATGTATTATGTTAATTGCAACTTGACATTCAACGAAAGACTGTTTTAATATTTCATGAAATGCTATTGTCTAAGGTTATAGTTGATTTGTATTTTTAATTAAGTTAGTACACTGACTTTTTTAATAAATAAATAATAATTACAATATAAATATATATTTAAATTCTACAATTGGCCTGCCGATCGCAAAGAGGTCGTGATATGTCACTACTTCTCGTACCACATGTCGTGAACGTGCACGAGCTATTGCACGAACAATAGCACGGAGGTGCAACAGGTCGTGCAAACGGTAGCAGCTGGTCGTGCGAGGGGGCGGAGACCAAATAGTCTTGCGATCATCTGCGATCGTACACGACAGCATGCAACAGGTCGTGCAACAAGTAGCACGACTGCTTGCGACCTCTTGCGATCACTTCGGTCGCAACAAGGTTTTTGTGCATGTTCAAAAACCTTGCTACGACCGATTTTGGTTGTACGAGTATCTGCGATCGCCTGCGACTGCATATGGCTTACTGCACGATTTTCTGCGATCTCTTGCGATTTTCTTCATTTTCTTGATCGCAAGAAGTCGTAAGGCCAATGTGACTGGCCCTTACTGTTCTACACTACAACCGGTTCTACCATCAGATGAGGCCCGTCACTGTTCTACACTACAACCGGTTATATCATCAGGTGATACCCTTACTGTTTTACTGTACAACCTGTTCTATCATCAGGTTTTGATATCCCTCAGTTTTCTACACTACAACCGCTTCTATCAGCAGGTGAGATACCCTTACTATTCTACAATCCAAACGGTGTCATCATCAGGTGCGATACTTCGACTGTTCTACAATACAACCGTTTCTATCATCAGGTGAGATACCCCTTAGATTTCTACACTACAACCGGTATTATCATCAGATGAGGTCCTTTACCGTTCTACACTATAACCGGCTTTATCATCAGATGAGATCCCTTAGTGTTCTACACTACACGCTGTTCTACCATCAGGAGAGATACCCCTTACTGGTCTACACTACGACTGGCTTTATCATCAGGTGAGATCCCTTACTGTTCTACACTACAACCGATTCTATCATCAGGCGGGATCCCTAACTGTTCTTCACTACAACCGATTATATCATCAGGTGAGATACCCCTTAGTTTTCTACACTACAACCGATGTTATCATCAGATGAGATCCCTTACTGTTCTATACTACCACCGGTTTTATCATTAGATGAGATCCCATGCTGCTCTACACTACAACCGGTTTCATCATCAGGTGAGATACCCCTTAGTTTTCTACACTACAACGGGTTCTATCATCAGGTGAGATACCACTTAGTTTTCTACACTACCACCGGTTTTGTCATCAGATGAGATCCCTTACTGTTCTACACAACAACTGGTTCCATCCCCTTACTGTTCTACTCTACAACCGGTTCTATCATCACGTGAGATCCCCCTTAGAGTTCTACACTTTCAGTACAACACCCAGTTGTATCATCAGGTGAGATCCCCAATTTGTTTCAGCACAACAACCGGTTGTATCATCAGGTGAGATTCCCCATTCGTTTCGGCACAACAATCGGTTGTATCATCAAGTGAGATCTCCATTCGTTTCAGCACAACAACCGGTTGTATCATCAGGTGAGATCCCCGTTCGTTTCAGAACAACAACCGATTGCATCATCAGGTGAGTTCTCCCATTCCTTTCAGCACAACAAGCGGTTGTATCACTTGGTGAGATCCCATTCATTTCAGCAAAACAACCGGTTGTACCATCAGGTGAGATCCCTCATTCGTTTCAGCACAACAGCCGGTTGTATCATCAGGTGAGATCCCCCATTCGTTTCAGCACAACAACCGGTTGCATCATCAGGTGAGTTCCCCCATTCCTGTCAGCACAACAAGCGGTTGTATCACTTGGTGAGATCCCATTCATTTCAGCACAACAAGCGGTTGTATCACCAGGTGAGATCCCATTCATTCAGCACAACAAGTGGTTGTATCATCAGGTGAGATCCTCCTTGGCTGGTGCCACGGTGGATATCATGTTCAAGTCTGATTCCGGTGATCACGGGTTCGAGGCTCACCAGCGCCATTGTGTTGCTTCGGTGTGTGCTTAGGTAAAACACGTCATCCAGTATCGTCCACCGGCTGGTGACGTAAACATGGCGGCTCCGAGTATAATATCCTCCGAGCAAGTCAAAGAACCATAGGAGTCTATTCAATTGTAAGAACATAGGAGGATTTTGGGATTCCAATATATTCCCTCCCTCCGTCCGTCCCTCTCTCTCTCTCTCTCTCTCTCTCTCTCTCTCTCTCTCTCTTTCTCTCTCTCTCTCTCTCTCTCTCTCTCTCGCGCGCGTCTTTAAATAACCGCAACAATATGTTGATGAGCTGTTAAACGATTTTGGGATTCCAATGTATCCCCCAACACCCTCTCTCTCTCTCTCTTTCTCTCTCTCTCTCTCTCCCTGTCTACTTTCTCTCTCTCTTTCTCCCCCTCTCTCTCTCTCTCTCTCTCTCTCTCTCTCTCTCTCGTGCGTCTTAAAATAAGCGCAACAATATGTTGATGAGCTGTTATACGACAATTTAAAATGTCCAAGTTGGTAAGGTAAGAGCGATTCGTTTGGTTGAATGATATATTTCTGCGACGCAAAGTTCGATCTATTATAACCACCGATGTCGTAGGAGCATAGAGTAGAATATGATTGATGAGAGATTTAGGTCGCCGCAGTTTTAACCATTTACAGTTCAAGTTGAAAAACAAAGTAAATTACACTTTAGATCATTGATCTATTTTAAGGTCACGTTATCTTTTATTTCAAATATGGGGTATGAATTATAACCTTGAATTTTATCTCTGTCTGCCCACTGTTTACGATTTTATATTTTCATATTTATTTTTCATATTGCACAGTGGTCAGTGCCAAAATAAAACAAATTAACGCGATTGAGAAAAGAGGATAAATTATGAAACGTTTCGACCAGATAGGCTTTTTTAAAGCTTCGCATATAAAAATATACAGAACGTATACGTCACGGTTTATGGATATACATCATATTCACTTATTAATACGAATGAGTCATGGATGAAATAGTTTCAGTTTACTAATAATAGACGAACAACAAAAAAGTCCGTTTATAAACCAGAAATCAATGCGTAGTAAGAATATCACATTTGTGTCTAACCTTCGTGCAGGTAGCATCCAATTGTTTTGAAATAATTATGTTTTGAAATAATTTCGATACTTACTCGACAAACATACTTCACTGAAATATATGTAAGATTTGAATGTTACAAAACATCATCATAAGGAGAATGAATTTTAGTAGAATCAACAAAATAATCTGCTCCTTTTACTATTGTTGTGATTTATTCCAATAAATATACATACATGAATTCAAAAGATCGAGTTAAAATACCTGTTTTCTGCAGATATACACCTACACATTGAACGATAAACATCAAAAAGTAAACAATGTATTGCAAATGGCGAGGTTATATGTAAGGGAAGTAACTACACATGATTGTTCGGCAACAAAGTTCGCCCAAAATAGTCCATCTGTCGTTTACTTGGCAGCGACTAATTTTATTTTTTGTTTCTGTATCAATGAAAATGGGAATAAATCACCTTTGGGTCGTATAGGGTCGGGTGACAAAACGTCTAAGTCAGCTGTGTAGGACGTTGCTGCCTAGGCTTTATGCCAAAAATATCCTGAATGCCTGGGCTTGTACATTTTTTTCTTTGACACAAAAACTTTCAGAAAATCAGAAAATACACCAAGGTTTCCATAATCAAAAAATGTCAAGGGGTGGGTGGTTGGAGTGGGGAGTGTTTCCCGCAGATGTGTTAAAATATTAGCTTATGTCATCGCCACTGCGCCCCCCCCTCCCCCCCCCCCCCCACACGAACAAATCTCACACACCCCTCAACGCATTGTGAAAAGTTACACACCCACCCACAAATTGCACAATCTGAAATCATAGATCCGCATCTAAAATGTAATATATATGTGCTGCTTCTATCACATAGCTTTCATGTTGTTCTATAGGCCTATTATGTATGTTCTATTGGTATGTTATATACAAATAAAGTAAGTGAATGCAAGAAATAACGAATAACGATTTTTCAAAGAGTGCTTGCTTGACTCGGACAGCCGTAATTATGATGTTTTCATACATTTATACCGTTTTCTTATTCTTAATTACAAAAACAAAATTTAAGATCGCCTCCAGTCCCTTTAAATTCAGTTAGCATTTTCATATATGGGTTGGAATTCTACCTTACATTATACTTTAATAACTGTATTATTTATGTAGTGCTTATTTACTTTTTTGAAATAATTAACATTTAACAATTTAGTTTTAACACCTAACAATGCACACAATGATGAAAAGACAGTGACGGTACACCATACTTGATTACAGGACCTACTTATCTCACCTGATAAAATGTACATGTGTTTACCTGTGTTTATCTGTGTAATTATTGGATGTTATACATGTGGATTATATAAACTTTGGAAATATAGTTTGTGTGTACATGTGGCAGTAAATACCAAAAAAGTACATAGTCTTCGCCCTAAATGGAACTTTAATGAACACTTTCTGCAATTAATCTTTTAATTTGTGGAAAGGGAAAGTTGACTTGCTCGCATAAAAAAATCCTATTTTCAAGGTGAGTGTACAACAAATTATAAATGTTTTTTTCCTTCTAAATCCAATGCTATAATATGAAAACATTCATATTTATGGTTTTACATAACTAAAGACAGTATTTAAACCCTTTAATGCCTGAAATAGCATTCGAGTTTTCAGGGTCATTCTTTTCATTTTTACATGGAAACCATGTTGGATATATCTTAATGCAGCCGGTATTCGATCTCTTCTTTTTTTTTTTTGTCAACGGACTGCCATTCATTCATATTCGCGCTTTTAAACCGGTTTTGTATATCCACTGAAAGGTCCATGTGTTCATCCATTTCATCCTTTCACTTGTATCCGTCGTCGCATCAGCATCCAATGCTTCAGCCATCACTATTATCTAACATTTAGAACGCTATTGTGTGTTAAGTTCTTAATTTAACTTTTCTTCTAGCAAAATAATTTAAACCTCTGCCATTGACCGGAAGACGTCATGTATCTATATGCAAGCCGGTTTAAAGTTAAAATTATACTGGATTAATGCATTGAGGTGCTTATTTTAACGCCGTTTGTCCCTTTAAGATGAAAATATCTAGGGGTGGATACAGGATTTGAGATGGGGTGGGGGTGGTACAATTTCTAAAGAATAATTAACATCGAAAATAAATGCATACAGAAACTTTTTTTTAGGTTTAGGAAGGGAGGGAGGGAGCGCAACTTTAAAACAATGACAACCAAAAAGCAACAAAATCGCTTTGTACGTATGATTTTTCAGAACATTTTAGATTTTATGTAAGGCGTCCCAACCCTTGGATCCGCCCCTGGTATAACACTCATTCGCTATCATCAATATTGTTACTGGATAGATCATGTAGATCGTGTTGAAATAGCATGTATAAGGTATGTCAACTGTCTTATCGGTACCCTATAAATAGCCCGATCTTTACAATGCACACCATTTTACACAATTTACAATACCGAGTGAAATAATTTGTTGTTAAGATGGCAAACCTCAAGAAAGCATGTGAATTATTGCCGGTGCTGTACGTTAGAGCAAAGAACAACTATGAAGCGGGAAAAGCAATTGGTTCTTCTTTCAAAGGTAATGTGTTTCATGTGTATTAATTTTATAAATGTGTTGATTATAAATAACTGAAGTTTTAAATAGGTATGCATAGTTTTAGTCACTATCCCGCCATCAACAGGCATATTGTTACAAAGAATGTAAACCGTTTCTAAACCTACTGAAAACGAGATAAATATACACCTCATATATTATGAGAATTCAAATTCTATAGACACAATATAAACGGTTTTAACCAGCCAGGACCAACACCAAAATTGGAACATCGAATTAAGAGTACCAACTCATAATTCATTTTACACATATTCAATCACGAGTATTTAAAGAACCCGTGAATAAACTTATACTTTTATATAACTAATACTTTTGGCACGTATACAACAACTTATATTACTTGAACACCTGGATAGAGTTTTGATAAACGGCTTTGTAGTGCATTTTTGCCGTGATTTGGTGGGTTAGTTTCTTTAATAAACCTTTCCTCCAGTCTAAACTGTAATACAGTGTTCTATTTATGTTCACGTTATGCTGGATGTCATAAGGGATATGCCCCCTTTTGTGTAATTGCATTGAGATTGCAGTTAAAGAAGATTTACATTATAAATCAGATACTCTTTATCCTATGTTCCAGTTTAATATGTTTACACGTCTATATAGACAGTTCTGCCTTTGAATAATAAATACACATTTGAAAAGTATCTCAATTTATCAATATACACGAGGCATAAGCTGCGTATTCAACAATACACATGTTTATCAAGCGTAGCACTATATAAATAAACGTGTAAAACATATGAAACAGGAAGTTGTAAATAAACAATATTCAGGATTATTTGAGTGCTAAGTTGTATCTGTTTAAAAGCAATTTCAATGGGCCTACACATAGGGGGACACATTCTTACGACAGTTAAGTTATGACAGGCGTTATTTGTTTGTTTGTTAGAATAGTGTTTTACGTCAATTTTAGCACATGTTAGGCAATTTTAAATTTAAAATATGCCATATGTCTGCAGGTTGGATCACTGAGTATATGCAGACAGCCAAGGACGTCAAGCTTTTCCGAAGTTTCTACCAGACAAAGAATGGACGAGCTATATATAAAGGATATCTCGACTCCGCACAAAAATGTCACCCGCAAATAGTATCAGAAATACGAGGTATGGCGGATGGCGCAGGTCAAAGCTTTGAAGACATTTTTCTGCTACAGATAGCCTCCGAAATTCTTTACTGTCATTCAAATTCGGTTGAAATGGATGATGAAAATCAGCAGCCGTTGAACAGCGGTAAAGGTTGCACTGATATATTGTTGAATAAAGAGGGGTGCCGATTAATAGGTCACAACGATGACTGGGACGATGACGTAAGCGATTTGAGCTATTTTGTACACGTGACTATCGATGACAACGACGACACTTCTGATAATGAGACGGAGGATAATTTGACAGGAAAAGAAGAAATAGGGAACCAGTCGCCACCGCAGCAATTTGTATCGTATTTGTATCCAGGATATTTGGCGGGCTTTACGTTTGGAATGAATAAGAACTTGGTAATTACCCTAAACACTCTTGTTCCGCCGCAGGCCGCACAAGGGTCAGTGCCACTTTTGATCCTGTTACGAGCTCTGCTTGGGTGCGACACTATAGAGGAATGCGTTGCAGTGATGAAGAATGAACCTGTTGGATGCGCATATGGAATGAATATCAATATTGCCAATATTGAAGGAGACCACATGTGCTCATTGGAAGTGTATCCACACCCGGTAGGAACCTTTAATACTATTTTTAGAATAACTTATTTAATATTGCAATTGCAATATTGTAATGGCTTTTATTATAGCTATGAAAATGGGCAGTATTTTTTACTAGTTTTTTTTAAAAATAACCGTGTCATGAATTGTCATTGTTGAGGATGTTAATAACTACTGAGTAGGGGATTACTGTCAAGCAACAAACACTAATAAGAGAGAAAAGTAGCAGACACGATTTTAATAAAATTGTTCATGAAAAGAAATATATGTTTATGTCATTAAGAACTCTCACGCCCACTAGCACTGGCTTAAGCGTTATTCGACGTTAAAGTGACAACGATTGGGCTTGAACACACTATAAAACTTTGTTAAAGGTCATGCGATAACATTGTCAATCTTATATAGTTGTCAGACAGGTATTTTATTTATAACACCGATTATAATACAGATATATTTACTCGTGTTAATACTTACTTAGTGATATAGGAATCCAAAATGTTTAGTATAACATCCTCGTATCTGTATAGTAAATAAAGCATGTCTTTCTGTGTAGTCATGTTTTTATCCGCATGTGTATGACCTTATACCATTTTATACTATACATGATAACTTACAACATATTTCAGAGTGGCACAAAAGTGCATGTCCACCACGTTCCATATGGAGGAAATGGCACCCAGCCATGTTACTATTTCCATCAAAACCATTACAAACACATGGAGGCAGAGGAGCTCGAGCCTTTGACCGGAAGTAAGCTTCGAGAGAAAAGAACCAATGAAATGGATCCACCTCAATCCGCACGTGATGTCAAACGTATTCTTGGTGACACCAAAGATCCTATTGAGCCTGTTTACCTGGTTCCGAGCGACGCGCATTACGAACCACACATAAGAACATCGGCCACAGCTATATTTAATCTAACAGAACGAAGACTTGAAATATATCGAAGTAATCCTAAACTGGCCAATCATCCATGTGTTGTTATGCCTTTCTTGTAACAACCTTCATTCGTAAACAAAAAATATAGAAAAAAAACGTGTTGTTCACATGACCCATTGTCCAACCTAGTTTTCTGGTCAAATGCCCCCTTCGTCACCTGCTTTTACCTCTGTGACAACCTCCGCGCAGTGATATTGTAGCCAATAATCTCTGCCACCACACAAATCACGTGACCATAACTGAGGCCATGTGATTACAAAAAATGGCGAAACAATAAGTAATTCTTGGTACAGTAAACTCTTGCCGTAACCAGCAGGCAATTGGCAATAACATCATCACCTTCGAGAAGATGTTGAAAACACTCAACCTCTTTTGGCTTGGGTCATTGAGGACAAACTGTATTTTTTTTTACTATTATTATTGCGATTGTCAGCATTTTCATGAAAAAGCAATAGTAATACATAAGCTTCGTTTCTGAATAAAATGGCTTATTGTATACCAGTACAAAGAAATATAAAAAGATCGGACAGGGAAAGTAGCATTCAAGGAGGACAGTCAACCACAAAACACAGAAACAAATACGCAAACAGACAAAACAAGAAGGCAAAAGTAATCATGAAAGCAAACGACATCACAAACACAAAAGGGTTGACAATAGGGCTACAGCCTTGGAAGGGTCAGTGGCAAAGTAGGCCACTGGGGGCTTAAACCGGTTCTAGGGTGCACCAAACCTCACACTTACCCTACTGTCATCCCATTAAAACAGGACAGTGTAAATAAAAAAAATCCCTGCCATGATCTAATCTCTAACCAACAAGGCAGCATCAATAGGCAATATAAGTAAAACACAAATATGCTCGTGTAAATATAATAAAAAAAAAACAATAGCCTAGAAAGCCACAATGAAGGTACTCAATGACTTGGCAGAATCCAGAGCAATAAGGGAAAAAACCAATAAGGGCATGACAAGAAAGATCATAGACAAACATCAAACGCCACCGTCCCAATGGGCTTTAGGTAGGCGTCATCATAGGGTCCACAGCCTGTCCGGTCATCGTACAATTAAAGGGAAAGCATAGTGGCGAACTGTAAAAGGGTTCACCACCAAGCATGCAGTACGAGTTTGCTTTCCCCAACGAGAATATGGCTTTTGCTTACCCAGGCCAGCAGACCTGTTCATAAAAGGTCTTCACACAAACGTTCACAACAAAACTTGGAGAAACTCCATACTTCTGCGTGTACTATTCATTCGATCTTTGGAGATCGCTGAGCCCGATACTTATATTTAATTATCGGTGGTACTTTTTCATTTCTTTTTGTTTTTTTACTTAATTTTCGATTCAGTGGTTCCACTACTCAGGCCGATTAAAGGCTCTGGGTTATGGTTTAACTACTTATAGGACATGTTGTCTGCTTTTTAATTTAGTCTTTTGACTGTTACTTGTGATATGCAGGCTTCATAACCGCTGCTCCCAACTAAATTCCATTATGTTTATTTCGCTCTTCGGGGCATTTAATTTTATTAGATACTGGGACCATATGCCGTACGACTTGGGGAAGAAAGATACTCCATGTCCACCGCCATATGCATGCCATCTTTTTTTAACATCATAGATACCCGTATTAACTTCTATACGGCTAATCCTCCCTACTTCGCCCTAGACCTTGGTTTCATTTGTAATATAAAATCGGGAATCTAGGAATTTCATAATAAGTTTGTTTTAGTTTCTGCTGATAAAGCAGCTAATAATATAATTATTGCTTGACGCCACCATTATAATTACGTCAGTGTTTTATCTCAGGGACTCGGGAGTACTAATTCGTATACTCCAGTGCAATCTACTGAAATTTACTGAAGATAATGTTGTTTCGACGCATATCACTCAGTGCAAGATTTTCAAGGCTGAAACAGACGAAAAGGAAAACAGACTTCCAACGATGTACTGGATTTTCAAATTACACAAACAACCATATGAAGTCCGTTTTCTTTCCTATTCTACTTCTTGCACCACTACAAATATCTCCAAAACATCTTGTCTTACTACTTGTCTTTCTGCTGTTAAAGATCACGTTAAACAACATTGTGCTAAAGCTTATGAAAACTCTGGGATTAATTTATTTTGGTCAATTAAAAATTCAGGCGACGTTCTTAATAAAATGTGCAATAAACGTCAAGCTTCATCTATAAGTACTTACCATTTTTCTATATTATATACAACTTTACCACACAACCGTATCAAAGACAAGCTTATTGCTCTCATTCAAAACACTTTTGCTAGGGAAAATACTACATTTTTTGTCTGTAACAATATTAAATCGTCTTTTAATAACAGCAGTTTGGACAGTTACACTATGTGGACTTGCCATGAAGTTTATGAATCACTTGTTTTTCTATCATGTCTATTAGATACTTTTTTCGTCAGGTATGGAACTATCGTTTATAGACAAATTGATGGTATCCCTATAGGTACGAACTCAACACCCCTTGTCGCAGATTTGTTTTTATATTGCTATGAAAAAGATTTCATGTTGAGTCTTTCACCAGATACCCAGGCAGATGTTATTGAAGCCTTTAATGACACCTCTCGGTATCTGGATGACATATTGAACATTGACAACTCTTTCTTTTCTACTATGGTTAATAATATATATCCTAAGAACTTCAACTTAACAAAACTAATATTTCTGATACTAACGCATCTTTTCTAGATTTACATGGTGAAATAATTAGCAAAATATATGACAAGAGAGATAATGAGATAATTTTAATTTTGATATTGTTAATTATCCCCATTTAGATGGGGATACTTCTTATGTGGTCTATGTGTCTCAACTTATTCGTTTTTCTAGAGCTTGTACTCGAGTTGAGGACTTTAATATTCGTAATATTTGTAATATTTGTATAACTGAAAAAGCTAGTAACCCTGATCTTCTTTCCAAATATAAAAGTAATTTAAGAACTCTTCTGCGGCAAGGACTATCACAACCTGACTTCTAACTGACAACCTGACGTAATTTACAAACTTCGTTAGATCCTTGGTCATGATCACTTTCATACTATCTTTGTTAAACTTGTTAAAAGGTTTATCAAAAGAGGTTATGACCCTATCATTTTGCAACGCAATGCATGCTTGGTAGTGGACCCATTTACAGTTCGCCACTATACTTTCCTCTTTAATTGTGCGATAACCGGACTGGCTTCTGTCAAGTCAGTGAGTACATTCTTTGTGGCTTTCTAGGCTATTTTCTATTTTTTATTTATATATACCCATGTAATAAAATGGACACCAATATAATAAAAATTGACACTAACATAATTAAAATATTAGTAATTAAAAGTATCAAATTTACAATGATACATATTTACATATATATAGCTAGGACATACCAACTGTACTTTTTAATATCTTCCCTTTAACAATTTTCCGCCATTTACAACACAGCTTTGTTTTGGTCAGTTGATATAAAACAACTGGATAATTATATAAATGGTTAAGCGTTTAATAAATCTTACTATATTTTACAACAAAGGTAGTCGTAGCTCTGATATCGATTTTATTGATTATACTTGTATTTGAGTCACTTGCGTCTATTATATAAATATATTCATATGCCATTATGACACAGATTGTAAACACCACCAGACAACGTTTTCACTAAATATCTGACTATTCCTTGGGAATATGGATATAAAAATTGGACTGGAAAAGTAGCATTCAAGGACGACAAAGACACACAGAAACAAAGATCAACTTAAAAGATGAACACAACGCTAAATTAGACATCACAAACACAAAAGGGTTGACAGTAGGGCAACCGCCTTGGAAGGGTCAGTGGCAAAAAGTTAAGTAAATAATAAAGCCGTATAGAGGTCATGAACAAAATCTTCACCAATCGGGTAGTACTATCGTGGAAAAAACTAGCTGATGATCTGATTACGGTGCCACGGGAACCTCCTTTGAATCAGCTGGACTATCTGGTATACCAAAACTACCATCTAAGGTATGTGTGTTTCTATGACGTACTGTTCCGTTTCAAAACTAGGCAACATGCAGTCTGGAATATTCCCTTGAATCAACTAAACTATCTGGTATACCACAACTACCATGTATGGTATGTGTGTTTTTTATGGTTTATTGTCCCGTTTCACCACTAGGCAACATGCAGTCTGAAATATTCCCTTGAATCAACTAAACTATCTGGTATACTACATGCAGTCTGGAATAGTTAAGTGAGTTATGCTGCACTTGATTGCATTTAGGAATTCGGTTCATATAGGCCCGGACCTATTCATCAACTTGAAAAATGAAAAAAAACTAAAATGAAAATACCACAAATGTTATAAAAATTGAAACCAGAAAGGATGGGGAAGTAAGGGTCAACATTTATTGTTTGTATTTTTGCAGTGTAGGTAATTCAACTTTTTCAAATGTTAATTCTCAGTCAAATTTGTCAAAAATATTTTTTCAAATACCATACAAGTGTTTTGTCAGATATACGCCAAAACGCACCATTACATACGCTAAAACAAACGCAAGGAAAGCATTCTCCCGGACCCCGTAGTTTGTCGGGCCTATATATGAATTTCAGGTCAGCTACGCCCTTGGGGTTCATATACGACCATTGTAATCACTGGTATAATGATGCTTTTTATTTATTTTAAATTTTAATTTCGGTCGAAGCTGTGGTCCTGCTCTCGATCAGGGCCATAACAACGACTTTATCAAAATGGTACGTGTAGCCCTTGTGCAAATTCAGCATACACATGGTAGTGGCAGGACGGCGCGGTGATAGTATCATGTGACTGGATGGGTATCATGTCATGTGTGTACGGCGTGGAATTACAGTGTTACAGCACTAAATACATACTGAAAATATGATCCCTTGGTAGCAACAAACACAAACAAGAGAGAAAAGTAGCAGACTCGGTTTCATTGATTTATTCTGTCGTACCGCGGGGTTCGGGTGGGGCTGGTGGGGTGGAGGTGTGGGGGCGCTGGATCTACCACTAAACCACCGCCAGGATCTTATTTAAAGCGAAACAACTTGGCATGTCGTCTCGTGTAAGTGTGTATAATGACCAGTTACATTTATACATTTATTTAATACTTGTGTGTAGATGTATAGGAGCTATAATTACGTATTTCAGATGGAACCTTTAAGTGACTCCACAGAATCACTGCCAGTGCTGTACGTCAGAGCAAAGAACAACTATGAAGCGGGTAAAGGCATTGGCTCTGCATTCAAAGGTATTTAAATAAAGCTTTAATATCATCATCATTCATATTATTATCTAAATCAGGTAGTAAAGTGTTTGATAGTTGTGATAAGGTGTTCAATGTTTACAATGACCTGTAAATAGCTTTCTGAGCATCCCTTTATTTTTGAAACCTGTTTTTTAAAGTGCATACATGTACATGGAGGACTCATTGCAACGTTGTTTATCTCATACTTTTTTATATATAGTTACAACAGTGTTACGCTAAACCCTCCATATGTCGCTTGTGACGCACGTAATAATTTTGTCACACTAACTATTTCTGTTGACAAAGTTCTAAAAATGGCGGCTTCATATTCGTTTTAGAACAACATGATCTTCAAATGTTCGTGTTTTTGTTGTTTAACAGTTTGATAATTCTTTCACCTACTTTTTTATAGTAAACTATCAATAATAATATGTGTTTTCCCACATTCCCTGTAATACAGTTAAGAACGCATTGAAATGTGCCATATATATATATATATATATATATATATATATATATATATATATATATATTCAGGTTGGATCAATGAATATATAGAGACATCCAAGGACGTCAAACGTGTTAGAACGTTCTACCAGACTGAGAGTGGGCGAGCTGATTATGACGGACATCTCAAGACTGCCCAAAAATGTCATCCAAACATAGTATCCGAAATACGGGGTATGGCGGATGGTGCAAGTCCGACATTTGAAGACATGTTTCTGATTCTCTGCTGTCACTCAAGATTTGACGAAATGTCTGACGATGAGGAAAATGTGAACAACGGGAAAGGTTGCACCGGTGTGTTGATGAATAAAGAAGGATGCCGAGTGATAGGTCACAACGAGGATTGGGATAGCGATGTTAGCAAGTTAAGTTATGTTGTACACGTTACTATCGATGACACTGACAAGACAGATGATAATTTGACGAAATTGGGAGAAACTCCAAAGTATACGCCTTCGCAACAATTAGTATCGTATGTCTATCCAGGATACTTGGCAGGCTTCGCTTTTGGGATGAATAAGAAAATGGTGTTTACTCTAAACTCCCTTTCTCCACGGCATGTAGTGAAAGGTGTGGTACAACTGGCGATCCTGTTACGTGCTCCGCTTGACTGCAATACCATAGAAGAATGCGCAACAGTGATGAAGAAGAAACCCTTCAGCTGCGCGTATGGGATGAATATTAACATCGCCAACATAGACGGGACAGAAATGTACTCCATGTAAGTGTATCCAGACCCGTTAAGATGCACGTTTAGTGGTTGTTTGTTTATGTATTATTGCTGTTAAAAGTAAAATGTCATTGTCATTCTGAAATTACTGGGAGATTTGAAAATGTTTTAGAAACTCGGTGCATGCATTAATTACTGTTTGCGTCCTTGAAATTATATCAACAACAAGTAAGGGGTGGTCCACATATACAAGCGTACTGCGTACCAAAGTACCACACGGGGTTATTTTCCATGGATGGGTGTGTGTTGGGTGGGGGTGGGAAGAGGTGCAGGTGCGGTGTGCAGGAGGCGGTTTATACCCTCTAATACACAATGCCATGTGTGCATAATACATATATTCGTGCCAGTTGGTCGGATCATATGTTACGGCGTTACGTTCATTATTTACAACATGTTTTACTATAAACTTGCTATACAACTTTAACTTTTCAGAGTGGGACAAAAGTACATGTAGACAGCGTTCCCTATGGTTCCGATGGAAACCATGGAAACCAACCGTATTACTTCTTCCATCAGAATCATTACAAGCTTATGGAAGTAGACGAGTACTTATACTTCACGGGACCCAACCGTCGCGAGAAAAGAGCCGACGAAATGGGACCACCTGAATGTGCTCGCGATGTCAAACGTATTCTTGGGGATACCGACGACCCTGTTGAGCCAATTTATATTGTTCCCTGCGACTCCTATTATTATTGCAAGACCGTAAAGACATCAGCAACGGCGTTGTTTAATCTGACAGAGAAAAGACTTGAAATATATCGTAGTAATTCTAAACAGGCCAAACAACCATGTATAATATTGTCTTTCCTCTGGTATCATTCTTGCATTTAGCACAATTATCAGTAATTTCTCCAAAACACCCATTTGTAACATAAATGGAATGATACAAATTTAAAGAAAGGACAGTCCATTATACATTCATAGCGGGCTAAGGGTTAATAATAATTTGAATAGTGCAGGAAAATTGTTTTCTCACACTTCTAGATGTTGATTATTGCACCAATAATATAATTAAACCTATGTTAGAATAATGAAGAAAAAAATTGAAAACTTTAAATATACTAAAGCAAAAATAATACTGGATATATAAATCGAGGTGTAAGTTAAATGCTTAATAAAATACTCCAATAAATGCTGAAAATGGGATCCCTTGTAAGCAACAAACACAAACAAACACAAACAAGAGAGAAATATAGCGGACTCGGTTTCATTGATTATATGAGATAATGTAAAGTGCAACACCGCTCAAACTCAAAGCACAGGCTTAAGTGGTATTATAGTTTGAAGGGTAGCCACAAAGGCTGGGCTTGATGATTCCAAAGGACCAGTAAGTAGTACAAATACTGATTAGTAGTCGTTGCAACCTTTTACAACTGCCCCGATTCAAGGTTTCTGTGTATCCCTTTAAACAGTAGGAAACTAACGCATAAAACAAAAAGTGTTCTTTATAAAGAAACATAGACATTTATATTGTCTGTATCTTCTGTATACAGCACGTTCCAACGAAGGTTATTCACGAATAAGCGTTTAGCTGCCGTTGCGTTTTTACAAAGATAGTTTTGACCAATAAACGTTTAGATGCCGTTGCATTTTTCCTTAGAATGTTATAGACCAATATTTTGACCAATAAACGTTTAGATGCCGTTGCATTTTACCAGAGGATGTTACTGACAAATATATTGAAGAAATAAACATTTAGATGTCGTTACATTTATCCAAGAATATTACTGAAATTTATCTGTCATTGCATTTTTTTCCAAAGCACGTTGTTGACCAATAAACGTTTAGCTGCCGTTGCAATTGTCCAAAGCAAGTTAGTGACCAATAAACGTTTAGATGCTGTTGCATTTTTCCAAAGAACGGTATTGACCAATAAACGTTTAGCTGCCGTTGCAATTGTCCAAAGCAATAAATGTTTAGCTGGCATAGTATTTTTCCAAAGCAGGTTAGTGACAAATACACGTTTAGCTGCCGTTGCAATTGTCCAAAGCACGTTAGTGACCAATACCTGTTTAGCTGTCGTAGCATATTTCCTAACCACGTTATTGGCCAGTAAGCGTTTAGATGCCGTTGCATTTTTCCAAAGAACGATATTGACCAATGAACGTTTACATGCCGTTGCAAATTTTCAAAGCACGTTAGTGACCAATAAATGTATAGCTGTCGTAGCATTTTTCCAAAGCACGTTATTGACAAAGAAAAGTTTAGCTGCCTTTGCATTTCGTTTTGCAATAAAATAATAAATAAATACTGAAAAGGGGATCCCTCGGAAGCAACAAACACAAACAAGAGATAAAATTAGCAGACTCGGTTTTATTGAGTGTGTTCATGAGAGGTAATGCATAGAGCAACACCTTTCATGCCTCCTAGCACTGGCTTAAGCGATGTTCTACTTCAAAGTCACTAAGATAGGGCTTGATGATCCCAAATGACCAGTAAGTAATAACACTACTGATTTGTAGTCGGTGCGACTTTTTACGACCGCCACACAGCACTAAACAAACGCTAGTGTTAATGTCAATAAATATTGAAAAAGGGATCCCTTGGAAGCATCAAACACAAACAATAGATAAAAGTAGCAGACTCGGTTTTAAATTTTGTGCTGTTGATTTTATGAATATTGAGTTCTGCTCAACCCGGGGCTAGAGGGCGTGAGCGGTAGCTTGCATATTTCACTACCGCTCATGAACAGTCTCAATCAAACCGAGACTGCAATATTTCGTGTGTGTCGTGCTCGGCCGTTTCCAAAGGTCCATTATCATACTCTTTTTTTATTGAGATTTTCTCGTTGGAAATAATTCCGGATTTCTCCATACATTTCATGGGAATATTTTATAAAGAACAACAATCTTTATAATGTCACAATAAGATAGGAATACGATAAATTTAAGCTTTCGGAAGAAAACAAATAACTTTTTATCGGTTTGAACTCATTAATGTTCATTGGGGGAGAATTTATCCAAAGATAGCAATTTAAGAAAATAGCTTCAATATAATTTTTGTTTTGGCAGCCTGTGAAGAATTACATTTTGAAATCGTTACACTAAACAACAGTCTTCTTCACATTGTTTAATGCTATTACATAATTAAAAAATGAGATATAGTGTCCTATAGAAACCACAGCGTCCGAGCGCAATGGCATCGTAGGTCCACGCTGTACTGCAAACAAGGACTTGAAAATACAATGAAAGAGACAAAAAACAACAGAAAGGGTGGTGAAGACAGGGTTACCAACTTGGAATGGTCATTAGGCAATAAGGCCCCACAAAACAACAACACGTATTTGGAAGTGTTTAAGAAACAATTAATGAAATGGTTGGGGTACATGAGGCTTTTCCCGAATAATTTCAACTTTTAAAAATGTTTCTATTAATAATAAAAAATGTCATATCTATAAAAATATCGTGTTATCGCCCTGTTGTTCTGTTCCAATATTTGAAAGGAATCCGGCATATAATACTTAAAAGTAGGACTGATGCGTAACGTAGGATAGCACGTTCGCATATATTTCTTCCCATGCGTACGTAGGATAGCACGTTCGCGTATATATCTTCCCATATTAAAACACACACGTGACTAAAATGCTTGTAAGATGTATATATTTTTCGTAATTCAGTTTAAAGGAAAACATAAGGTCAAACATATAATTTGATTAGTAATATATATTATGTGTGGTAACGGTAATACAATTCATTTTCAAAATGTGTTTTAGTTGTCAAATTGTATCGGCATGGCTTGTGTATTTACGATTTCCGGCACAAACTGAGGTACACAATCAATCAAATTAACAACTACTACTAAAGTATGTCTTTAAAAACATCTGATCCATAATCACATTGGTTTAGCACGGCTGTTTGTTTCAAATCCTAAAAACTACACATGTACAACAAACACTACAAACTGTGTTTACGGTATAATTTGTATATAAACCAATAAATACATGACATATGCCATATTTTTATATCTATATATATATTTCTTTTTTTAAGATTTATATTTAAACGGTTATGGTGGTTAAGTGTTAAAGCACCTTTATTTACTCACTTTTATGATCTCACTAAATGTGAGTTAAATTAATACTACTGCCCATTTCAGGGTGCTTAGACGAATATGAATTGAGGTTTGTTGTATTACTTTCTATATGTTTTCATACCTGATATGTTTTGATAGAGTGAAAACGGACGCTTCTGGATCTGTTTGCAGTCTTGCTGTAACCATCCGCTAAGCTTCGCAAAGACAAAAATTCATTTTGACCCCACATGTTTACTTATTTAATGTTATTGACCTCAGAAAACAAAAATGGCTACGGAACTTTCCATTTCTCTAGGGTTGGATGACCTAAACAAATTCATTTGACCAAAAGCGGTTTAAAAAACAAATTATAAATGCAATATACTATTTACCTACCTTTTATTTGCTATATAAAAGTAAAGTATGATCGATAGCTTGAGGTGTTGACCATTGAACAACACCACGCCGCTGAACCCTAGAAAAAGTCATGTGCAGACGACAATTTCTAAAAATAACGCCCCCATGTTTTTTTATGAGGGGTCAAAATAAATGTTGGGCTTTGTAAAGCTTAACAGATGTCTACGGCAAGATTGTAAACACATCCAGGGGCGTCTACTTTCATTCTGTCATACCATGTCCGGTATGAAAACATATAGCGAGAAATAGAAAAAAAAAAAATTAATATGTGACGTTTAGGCACCATGAAATGCACAGTACAATTCGTTATTTTAAACACGAAAATTCATCAAAATCAATCAAAATATATATTCCAGTTTGATTTGATTTGTTTTTATCGGAATTCTTTGTAAAAACAAAACAATTAACCCTAAAGCGATATATCTACATCATGCCTTGTCTGGTTCTTTGACCCAGGATTCTCTCTTCGTTTATGCAACTGTGAATAGTCGACTGAGGATCAGTCTACATCAGGCCCGTAGCCACGCAGTTGCCTCGGTACAAGGTACATACTTTATGTATAAATAACTTCAATATCGATAAATAATCAATCACTGACAAAAACGTCTGCTTTAAACTGAACATCTTAGACAAGCACTAAAACGAAGGACATCTCATGAAGAAATCACGAACAAATCCGGAGTGTAGATGGGGTGGATACATGCCGCCATACTTCCGTAGAAAGGGATTTGCCCCTGTTAAATTTTAGGTCTGGCTAAAGGCCTGTGCATGTATACGATGATCTGTCAAAGTTGATCATTGACTTCAGTGGTAATACTAATAAGATTAAACAAAATAGATGAAGGAAAAAATAGAGTATGTATGTTAGTGCGTACGTAAGCACACACACATGTACTCACGTACGTAAGTACTCACATACGAATGCACGCACGCACGCACGCACGCAGGCACACACAAGCACGTATGCATGTCTTCATTGATACATGCTGCATAAAAGCTTGCATAAATACATAAATAAGGAAATAAAGGAAGAAAGAAAGAAAGAAAGAAAGAAAGAAGGAAAAGGAAAGAAAGAAAGAAAGAAAGAAAGAAAGAAAGAAAGAAAGAAAGAAAGAAAGAAAGAAAGAAAAAAGAAAGAAGCAAATAATAAAGACAGAGAAATAGTTGTGTACGGACATATTCGACTTTCGTTGTGGTACACAGGCAACTTTTGCCATATATAATAAACATATGTTTGCATTCTCATTTGCGAATCGTACGATTCTCATTTGTTTATTATATAAAATTGTCATATTTAAAACAAGATTTTACTCGTGTAATTGATGTTCATAATTACAAGGTGGGGGTCACGTGGTTTCAAAATGGCGGAACATACGGGAAAACAACCTTGTTCGAAGTAAGATTTTCTTTATAATTTATTACTTTACGCATTCTCATGTAATATAGCGCAAAGTATGCGGAATTTCCTGCACTTTATTCCATAACTTTAATTGTGGATGAATGTCCTAATTATTTTTTGTTTGATCCGAACCAATTTCCGAAATGTAGTTTTTCGAGTCGGTCTCGTACACTGGAATAAAGAGATTTTCATGATATTCCTCATAACATGTAATCACTTGCATCCGTTCTAGTCCCGCAACTTTGCTTCATAAACAAAAAAGTCATGTCTACCACATTT
Source organism: Cyrtodaria siliqua (assembly GCA_037043455.1). Lineage (NCBI taxonomy): Eukaryota > Metazoa > Mollusca > Bivalvia > Adapedonta > Hiatellidae > Cyrtodaria > Cyrtodaria siliqua. The sequence goes on along the minus strand of JAWPHD010005365.1, from coordinate 8,107 downwards.
TGAAAGTTACATGCGCTACTGTAACAGTGAAAATAATTATGCAATATCGAAAATGATTTCAAACACTGGCTACGAGAAAAGAGATCTCGTACACTTGTGCGTTTGTTTTACGGTGTATATTGTTTATGCTATGTACTTATGCATGACTGGTCATTTCAGGAGCCAGTGGTAGTTCATATAGAGTACCAACATGAGAATTCGGGTAAGATAGTGGAGGTGATTTCCTATTGAGGTTGCCAGGAAATAAAACGGATATTGTGTAGATAAACAACACGTCAAAGATATACCATGTATGGCATCGATATCATGAAAAATTAAATATGTTTTTTTGAAATGATACAGTAATCATCCATTGAATACTAGAGAAAGGATCCGGATGAAATCTAAAAGAAAATAATAGAGTATTAGTAGTAATACAATGCCATTCCAATGTGGTTGTCCTAGTTTTTAAATGATACAGACGTTATGAAAAAGATTTCTAAGAAGTATTGCCTACAAGGAGCTATTTATAGACAGATTTAACGCATTGTGGCGATTTATTGATGTTTTAAAGGGATAGGGCAGAGAGATCAAAGGATAGGGGGTTAATTAAGGAGTAGGGGAAATAAGAATTTTGAGATTAAGGGATAGGAAGAATTTGCTCTTAAATGGCCTGTGTAAGAACCCGGAACTGTGTTATTATTCGGATTGTGTATGACTTGAACAATTTTCTTTCCCTTAATGTTTACGTTTATTCGGGTAAGGAAAAACTGTATCAGAATATAGCAAGCAAGGTTTTACGCAAGCGTAAAATAGCTGTCGGAAAAAATAACATTATATCTTAATAGGAACTGGAAACAAAGTCAAAAATAATAATAAACTCATGTGGGTATAAACATTATTGAGAAACAAGTTGTCACGGAGAACATCAATGCGTTTTCAAGTACACAACTAAGAACCTTCTTTCTTACCAGACACATTCTTTCACATTATTACCATCAGGTCGACCTATTCTAGGGCAAAAGTGAGAAACTTAAGCTATTCATTGCTACCTTACAATGCACAATTATGAAAACCGTTACAGAGGCCATTACATAGACGGCTGCCAGCCCGTATTACCGACAAAGACAACTCAGACAAAACTACGCATTGCCCATCTAACCATCACTACTATAAACCTCCTATTTTCTCCTACGCGAATATAAATAATGACTACATTTGAGGCAATATTTCACAGTTTCACTCACTAACTATCGACTTCTGAATTGATATTTTTTGAGTCAGTAAACGATTTTCTGGAATTGAAAGATTTGATTACACCACTTGTTATATAAGATATGCATACGTATAATGAACGTGTCTTCTTTAATTTAAGAAATAATAAATACGTACCGGTATTTTCTCAGTGAATACACTCGTGATTTAATTACAGTAACTACACATCCGAACTCCTAACTGTATTTTATTCACCGATAAAAAAACAGGTACGTATTTATTAATTCGATTCTAACACGACCATAACCCCATTGTTTACGATAGTGTTGGGGCACTATATTATCTCGTAGGTCAAGGTAATCAGGCTGCTATGTTAACAGGCTATTCCATTGGGCGCCTCCGTATGTAAAGTTCTGCGCGGTACAGTGTTTAAATACACTAGTAGTCACGTGACAAACAATTAAATCATTGCTTACGTCATATAGCTTGTGCTGTATGACGTCACACGTTCTCAGCTTGTTCAAGATGCTTATTATTATTAATGTTATGTGTATTGATGCATTATATCGGGGTGTGTGTGGTGGGGGGGGGGGAGGGGGAGGGGGGAGGGAGGGGAATGCAAGGTTTTGGAGCATGGCAAGTTTGTTGTAATTAAAACTTCATTAAAATTACTGTTGAGTTAGACTTCGTGACGTATATTTACGAAAATGTTTATTTACTTTCTTTATTTGACGTTAACGGTTTAAAAAGTGACGTCATGTAACGTGGCACTAACAACGGATCAAACATACGAGGGGAGTTAATGGAACAGCCGTATTTTACCGTAAGAAAAAATACAGTTTGTTCTCTTCTTTGTGTATATGAAAGACTGCGGAGGTCGTGGTATTTGATTTAAACCCAGTACTTTATTTCAAATAAACTACGAAAGTTTAGTACTATACAAATTCAGCATATATAAGGATCGGAACTAAATATTATTACAAGTATTATCAGACCTACCATACACATATCGGATTGTCATGCTTTTCTAAGAGTAAAATGTTCACTCTACATCGACTAAAGCACCTTGTTTAGCATTCGATCTGTATCATTTCTTTGAAGCATAATCCCGAAGAATGACGGAATCGATCGAGTTTTTACGAATGTAGGGCCATCTTACCATCGCATCTTACCATCGACCATCGCTGGCTCTAATCGGACACAGTAAACCACAGAGACTACTACAGAGCGCAAACTATTTAATTATACTTCAATCTTCGTTATTGGCGCCGATATTGCTGTTTTGTTGGTTTCAATTTCCGAAACATGAGACGATTGCTCTATTTGAATGTAAATATATTAAATGAAACTTACACTGTCCGTATTGAAAAATAATGATAATGTCAAAACAGCACGACACAACATACTTAGACCTGAAATGAGATGCGCTAATAACAAAGCAAACATCCAATTCCACAACTATTTGTGGAGCTCTTATTGCTCTGACTTCTGCCAAGTCATTGAGTACTTGCTTTGTGACTTTCTAGTGTTTTTTGTATACATATACACATTACATTCTGCGTATTGACGTTGCCAATTGCTAACATTTTGCATGTTTGTTTACACAATGACGTCATGCTACTATCATTGTGGATAACAGCGCGCAACTTTTATCTTCCTCCTTGTGTAAGATCAGGCTTCCCATCACCCATGAAAAACGCGGATGACCTTATCCGGTACGCAAGACATGTTTTTGTTTACATAGTACTAATTCCAGATTTCCATGTAACATATCGAAAACGCACTTTCGTGTCGGGCATGGAAGATAACAGTGTATTTTCCATGTATATCCTATTCTTACAAGCTTTGTTAGTTCTGTTGATTGATGTTTGTGTTAATTATGGAGGCAACCCCCTTTAATGGTCTTTTAATTTATGTCTGGTGATTGAGTTGTCTGACCCTAAAATATCCTAACATTTTTGTTTCTTAAAGTTACTGCAGGAGAGAACACACCCAAAACAGAGATGAAAAGCATACCTATTTGTTTATTGTTAGATTAACTTAAGCATATCCTGCAATGCATTAATTTTGTTGTTAACATAAATGTTTTCAAACAAGTCGCCCAGGTATGCTTCCTTTACTGGCGGTAAAAAACAAAAGTAGAACTTTACATGACAACATGCTAAAGGTTAAAGTGTCCATTATGATCGCAACATATATTCTTTTAAAGGGACACACGGCAATTTTATGGCGTCTAACTAGTTTTTCTGCATAACTTAGTAGATTTGTTTAATCATTAATATTAATTATAATAATAGTATTACGCAATTTGTTTTTGCATATTATTATTTTTGATATTATTGCACCAATAATGTATTAAAACGTATAGTATAAAAAGACGAAATAGTGAATACTTAAAATTTGATTGATTTTAAATGTTACCAGGGTAAAAGTAAAAATGATACTGGATATATAAATCGAGACACCCAATTCAAACACTTCAAGATTGCCGTGTGTCCCTTTAATTCATATAAACGGTTTAGTAGTGTTAACAACGCATCACATTTATACCTGAAATATGTCCTTTTTAATATATATGCTATACCTTTAATATCTTTATAATTTTACTGGCATAACATTTTCGCATTCCCTTTTCAAACATCAAAACCATTGAACCATGAAGACCGACTGCGGCTAAGGTGTGAACATCACGTTTTGCACGGGCGCACTAGAGATAAGCACTTCCCGGAAAACATGCAGTTTTGTTCCATTGGTAAATGAGAAGTGGAAGCTTTGCTTACATAAACACGGCCGGTAAACGGGCAAATCATACACCACCAGTGCCAGGCGCAAATTTGATTTACGCACCGCCGCTAGTGGGGTCCGGGGGCATGCTCCACTGTGAATTTATTTTTACCAGCTGATCATAGGTGAGTTTTGGCGTATATTTCATAGCAATTTTAAGCTTATTTTGACTGTTATTTTAATACACATTGACATCAGAAGACAAAATTAAATCAGGTACGGCATACGGAACTTTAATACGACTCACCCCTCCCACCCCCGCCCCTTCAGTTTTTATTGCGTTTTTCGCATTTCTTTCGATTTAGATTTTTTCGGACATTGACAAATAATTATACGCACATGCGTAGGTGCGTAAGCCCAGCTACGCGCCTGAGTATTGTGCTAAAAAATAGTTGAGCAACTTCCGTGCCTGGATTTGAGCGGGCAAAAGTTATAAAAAATGTTCTTGTTGTTTCGACACTAATTTCATTATGCAATACTATTTCAAAAATCACAATTATACCTTTATCATTTAAATATGTTCACACTAGCGGATACAGTGGGGGGTGCGCCCCCCACCCCACCCCCACTAAAATTTCCGGATCATACATGTATGTCCATGTTACTGTAGATAAAATATCAAACAATTCCGATGCACGCCCTCAGTATAAACATTTTTCTCGCTCGCTTCGCTCGCTCGACGCATAATGGCTAATGAGTGGTTTAATTAACACATTGTTAAATCCTTTTATTTGAAAACGGACTTTTTTACCCTATCAATCCACTACCGCAACCGTTTTATGAGGCTAGGAACGGACTCGAAAATTTACCAAAGTCTTACGCCCCCCATCAAACAATTTCGATTCACCCCCATAGTATAAAAAACTTTTCTCGCTCGCTTCGCTCACTCCACGCATAATGGCTAATGAGTGGTTTAATTAACACATTGTTAAATCCTTTTATTTGAAAACGGACTTGTTTACCCTATCAATGCACTACCGCAACCGTTTTATGAGACTAGAAATGGACCCGAAAATTGACCAAAATCTTAGGCCCCCCCATCAAACGATTTCGATGCACGCCCTCAGTATAAAAAAAATTCTCGCTCGCTTCGCTCGATCGACGCATAATGGCTAATGAGTGGTTTAATTAACACATTGTTAAGTCCTTTTATTTCAAAACGGTATGTTTTACCCTATCAATGCACTACCGCAACCGTTTTATGAGGCTAGAAACGGACCCGAATATTGACTAAAATCTTACGCCCCGCCTAAGCTGAAATACTGGATCCGCCGCTGGTTCATATTCAATTTCGTTCATGATTTGCACGTTTACCATCCGTGATAAATGCGGACCGATGATACATCAGGTAATGATGTTGCGACTTCTGACGCCGAGCTTGTGCCTTTTCAATCAATGACATCTATTGATCTTGTTACTTGATTGCGTTACATTTTCACAGAATATCATTATTGTATTCACGTATCATATACACTTTGTATGGATCTAATCATTCGGAACATTAAAATGGAGTTATCAAGTGTTGCGCTTAAATTAATTTAAAAGGATTCAGGTGATTTAGACATAGAGTATAGTTAGCACTACTAAAACGGTTGTAATAGTATAATAACTGAATGCATATTGCTCCCCATCATTTCAATATTGTAACCATTAACAGAAAATACAATAATTGGCCATCTACTTTGTGTGGATCGTGTTTCAGTAGTTTCAGTTTTTATCAGTTGCTGCCCTTTGATGCGTTGACTCCATTTGCATTGAGTTTTACTGTGGACATATACATCGTTTAACCAGGTATATAATACAGTTAAATCCGATGTTAGTTTACTATTTCGTACTTAATACACGTTTTGTTCAGGTACTTAGTACTTGTTTTAGCATCATAATACCCAACCATCCATGTCACAGTGTGTCTGACCCGATAGGGCTAATTTTAATAAATTGAAACGGTCAATGAATTCGGGCAAAGTTAACGTTCAAATTATTATGTCGTGTTGGAGATTTACACACTAAATATGACGTCATTGAGATTTAGACCTATTAATGATTATAATGCAAGTCCATGATTAAATATAAATGTACTATGAATGAATGTAAGCAAGGTAAGAAGGTTAAACAAAACAGCTTACACGATGGGTAAACACATTTTTTCATAATTATTATGTACATATTTAAGGATAGAATCACTGAAAATAATTGTTCAAAACCATTATCGGAAACAAGTGATTGTTGATATTAAAGGTGTATATCAGACTTTTAGTGGAGATCCGACTTAAACTTGACACATATACCTATTGATATTTTCCAGCCTAAAGGACATAAACAAAATGAATTAGCCTAAACATTTCCCCTTATTTACATGGAAACATATTATGCACAGTAATATATGCTAGCATAGGTTACGCAACATGTTTAATTTGAGCATTATGCACCCGTTTCCTTTCAAAATAAATGACGAATTCAAATTTTAGACATGCAAACCAATGCTTACACCATATTATGGTTTATATGAAACTTGTATCATGAATTGGATCACATGCACTCGTATAATTGATTTATGTTAGCAATCTATATACTGTAACAGTACAGATTTACACACATCTGGAGATATTCCAGATTTTGTATCGGAACCAACCCGACGTGTAAACTGTATATTCCTCGGAATATATATAAGATGGCACATTCGTGTCTTATTTTGCAAATACTTTTTTATGTTAACAAATTTACTCACATTTGGAGATACTCCAAATTTTGTCCCGGTACCAACCCGACGAGTAAATTATAAATAATGTATTCTTCGGAATATATGCTCTCTGTAAGACACATATAAGACGGTACCAACCCAGTCGTGTCTGCACATCTTGCTGCATGTTCAATACATTCGGTACAAACCCGACATGTTACTATTGTACTTTGAAATATGATTTTCAATAAAAACCACGCATATATAAAATATTTAATCTGTGTTACAAACTAATTGGGACAGATTGAATACGCTATATATACTTAATTGGTCAATCACAGTGTACCATCATAAACCTCATTAAATCAGTAAATGAGAGAATTAATGTAATAAATAGAAATCGTTTAGGATTTTACGTTGCAACTGAAGAAGGCCACTAGACCGAAAACGCTCTTGCAGATCGGATTATTGTCTATCCGAGTGAAGTCAGAGACGATTTCTGTGCTTAGACTATTTACACACTTGACACAGTTATAATGATTTTATAATATGTGTTACATAGAAAAAGTGTGTATACATAATATACGTATACAAACATTTAAAACCTGTTAAATTAAGAGACGGTTTACTTAACACGAAACCAACTATACATGGGTAGACAATAACCGTAATATACTGTCCATAATTATACTGGGTTATAAATAAACGTAATCAACTATCGTTAGTGATACACCTGATCACAAACACATTGTACTACCTTGTGTACACTGATGACATTACTATGGTGTCCCTTTATCTTGCAGTGTTGTATGGTTAACTTTCGTTACACAGTCCACCTTTACATGTACTGAGTGAAATAGCATATACGCGTATGTCTGCATTGCGTTAACGATGGATACAACCGAATCACTACCAATTCTGTACGTCAGAGCAAGGAACAATTATGAAGCGGGTAAAGCCATTGGTTCTACATTTAAAGGTAATCTTTGTTGGTGTATACTATTTCTATCACATAGGTCAGATACCGCTGGGGCTTCTGATTAGTTGAAAAAAGTATAGGATTTATTAGTGCATATAGTCAGATTGTAAGGTAAATTCTGATTGGATTAAATTACCCAAATCATAACAAATCCCCATAAAACATCAACATATTAAATTTTCACCATAAAACATGTTCCTTTAGGATATTTTGATTTATTGATAACATTGTACTGAGAGTCAGTATATTTACAGATGCTAAGAATTTACAAAACAAAATCTACTGTGCCTACCTTCAGAGAACTATTATAGGCTGAACACATTACATTATCCCCAATTTGCTGGACCTTTTTGAGTGTATCTAAGATAGTTCTTTACGGAAAAATGTTTTTGTTCAGCCAATGTGATTTAGAAATAGAGACTGAAGTCCAAAAAGTCTATAATGTAGGCATATGTGAAATGCAATACTGG